>PVJX010006807.1:33946-75252 GCA_004027295.1 Dolichotis patagonum
GTTATTTTTAAGAGATCTTCCCTTTCATGATCACACATTGCAAGCCTGTGTTCAATTTTTGATAGTCTATCTTTGGTTTCTTTCAAGCAGTTTTGCCAGCTTTCTATGGAGTCTTTAGTTTCCTGATAATCTCTTTGAATCTGCTTCATGAATTCTAGGTTTTTTCTGTATTCTTCATTAAATTTTTCTCTCCTTTTGTATTCCTCCATTCTTTTGTCTGTGTCTTCTTGAGAGGTGTCCAACCTTTCTTTTATTAATCTACTTATCTCTTATTTAATTTGAATTAATATTTCAGTTTTGGTCCCGCTTACGAGGTCCTGAATATATCTCTTTATGTCTGCTAACGCTGTGTTTGATGTTGTATTTTTGCTGCCCTCAATCACTTTTGTATTTACTTCTCCTGGATCAATGTTCTCAGGGATGGGGGCTGGGTTTTTTTTGTTATTTCTCCCTTTTGACATGTTTTTGGTTCCTTCCATACAAGTGTACAGTGTAATTCCCAGACCCTTTTCTTGTTGGTCTAGGCTCCTCTATAGGGCGCAGGCTAGGAACTTTTGCCCTCTTCAATAGGCTATCAGAGATTAGAGTTCACACATGGGCAGTGTGTGCTGGCTCCTCCCCTCCGGGCCAGTCAAGCTTTTGCAGGCCTTCACTGCATCAGTGTGTGCCGATCTCAGGCAATTAATTTGTAGCAACTGGGTCCCAACCAGGGGCACAGCCTAGTCCAAGCAGGTTCCACCAATCCACTCGGTGAGGGGAGCAACCAACTGAAGCCACTTCCTTATGGAATTAGGGCTCTCCTGCCCAAATCCAACAAGTCGTCCAGTCTGTTTCCCCTTTCCTGTGGGAGGGTCTTATTCCCATCACTCACTACATGTTGATGCTGGTCCTTGAAAGCTGCTGGGCTCCCCCACCTCTGATTTCAGCGTGGCTGTGGTGCGAATTCATGGTGCCTCTGGGTGGGTCGCATGCAGGGCTGGTCCAGGTGAGCCGTACATAGGGCTGTTCAGCTCTGTGCTCTGGCGTCTCAAGCCAGTGGCTTTGGCATGGATCGTTTGGTCAGGTCGCTTTCCAGCAGGGATTCAGGTGGCTTGAGGAGGGCGCTGTGCTTGCTGATCTTAGCTTCCTCTTATGGTAGTTCCAGGACCTCATATTTGAGTGGTTTTTTGTACTTTAGTTTCTTCTTGGGTTGTGAGAGTCCATCTCTCTCTGTTTGGGTCTCTCCAGGGTGTTTTATTCTGGCATTTGAGCTGTCTTTCTCAGAGAGGGTCTCTCTCCAGCTAACTACCGGTCCGCCATCTTTTTCCTTCTCCATATATATATATATATATATATATATATATATATATATATATTTAAAATTTTATTTTAAGGGGGTAAAATTAAACACAACAAAACAGAACAGAATGGGACATAAGAAAGCATAATTTTCAAACCTAGACAACCCAAGATCTTTACTATCTGTCATATTGTCTCACGTTCTCTTCCAAATGGTTGTCCATATCTTTGCATATGGGGAGTTCATACTAAATAACATATCAATCTTTTCACAAGATGTGTAGTTTACTGGCTCCCACTTGCTAAGTGGGGAGGGACATGGGACAGGGAACAGGGCGACATGAGATGTTTGATTCTCACTTCGCACCTCACATCCACCCCCCAGAGACGGGAGGAATGCCTTGTTCTCCTGGCACCCCGAGTCAACCATACAGTGCAGGTCCCAACGCCCCAGGGTCTCTCTCCTTGAGGCCACTGAAAGTCTGCCACACTCTCAGCCACTCCCCAGAGAGGGGTGGAGCTCCTTGTTCTCCCGGCACTCTGAATCAACCACACAGTACAGGTCCCGATGAGCCAGGGTCTCTCTCCTTCAGGCTGCAGAAAGTCTGCCACACTCTCAGCCACCCCCCAGAGAGGGGTGGAGCTCCTTGTTCTTCTGGCACCCCAAGTCAACCGCACAGTGCAGGTCCCGACACACCAGGGTCTCTCTCCTTCAGGCTGCTGAAAGTTTGTCACACTCACAGCTGCCCCCAGAGAGGAGAGGAGCTCCTTGTTCTCCCAGCATCCCAAGTCAACTGCATGGTGCCTGATGCACCAGAGTCTCTCTCCTTCAGGCTTCCAAAAGTCTGTCACTTTCTGCCACTCCCTAGAGAGGGAGGAGCTCCATGTTCTCCCACCAGAGTCAACCACACGGTGCAGGTCCTGATGCACCAGGGTCCCTCCCTTGCAGGCCCCGCAAAGTCCGCCATACTCACCTGCTATCTCTTTCTGATCAATTGACCATTCCATTTCCAAAGTTCTAAAATGGCCAACAGACCACAGAAAGAATTCTCTTTGGGCTCCTGTTTGAAACCAGCAGCTACAGCAATCTGCTGGCCCTAATCACATCTTTTATCTGCTCAAAACCCATATCTACTCTTTCAATTTCTCATGCCAAGGAGATAATATGGTGTTTACACATGTGAATCTGATTTATTTCACTTACAAATGTGATCCCAAGTTTCCCCCATTTACTAATAACTATCTCATTTATCCTTTTTTGTGACTGAATAGTACTACATTGCATAAAATGACCACATCTATTTTTTATCCATTCCTCAGTTGATGGGAATTTTGTTTTTTTCCCAACTTGTAATTTAGCTATTACAAGTTGGGGTTGCTATAAACATGAGTGCACACATATTGCTGTGGTATGACATTTTTAATTTTTCTAGGAAGACATCAAGAAGGGGAATATCTGGATAGAATGGGATCTCTAATCTTAATTTTTTTGAGGAATTATCATACTGACTTCCACAGTGGTTGCACCAGTTTACACTCCCACCAAGAGTACAAAAGCATTCCTTTTCCCCCAAAGTCCCTTCAGAATTTGTTATTGATGGTTTCTTGATGACTATTCTTTCTGAGATGGAATCTGAGCACTGTTTTAATTTGCATCTTTCAAATGACCAATGATGTTGAACCTTTTTTTTATATATTTATTTGCTGTTTGTGTTTCTTCATTGGAGAAGTATGTATTCATTTCAGATGCCCATTTTTGTACTAGATCTTAAAGTCTGATTTTTTTTCCAATTCTTTATGTGTTATAGGCATATTCTTTGTATGAAGGACATCTGGCTAAAATTTTTTCCCACTCTCTAGGTTGTCTTTCCAAAATGTACAATAGATATTGTGAAATGAGAAGGAATTGTTCAAAAGGAAAGAGAAACTAGGGTGAGGAAAAAGGGAAAGGAAAGAAGACAAAGGAAAAAATACAAGAAAGTTTTAGTACTAGTTTTTCTTAGTTCATTAAAAAGAAAGGTTTGTGATAATATTGTTTGGAGAATTTTTCATGTCCATATCTTGTATTCTGAGTAACTACTTTGAAGTTAACAAAATATTGTTTTTCTGTTGTTTTGTTATGAGTTTTTGTTTTTACTTTTTTAATAAAATTTTTTTAAAATCCCATGATAACAATTTGTTGCCTGCAGAACAAAGCTCTTGTCCTCATCTTGGGGTCTGATTACACAATTAGCCCCCAACACTCCAGTCAGAATTTTTTCTCAGTCTGTGACTCTGTGTCTACTCCACATGATTTCTTGTTGTTCCAACAACACACTCACTCTTTTTCTCTTTGCTCTGTTTGTAATCTATTTCCATTGAAGGACTTCTTTGAATACTATCTGCTTTGAAGACCTCCTCTGATTCCACCATCAAAAGGGAATATATTAGGAGGGTTGAGAGTATATAAGACCGTGATTTAAAATTTCTTATGAAGTTTATATCCCTGGCTTCTAGGTCATGAAGAAAATGTTAAAAGAAAGAAATTTGTTTTGTTCATTGCCATGTCTCCCAAAATTCTACCATCTTGCATACAAAACTAAAAAATGTTTGCTGAGCTGAACTAATTCAATTTTAAATTTCATTATCAACATTCGGATGGCTATTTCCTCAGTGCTATTGCTCATCAAACTATGTCATCTTAGTCATGTTCATTTTTACTATAACTTCTAAAAGACCCAATCAGCTAAATTCTTCTTTCTTAACATTCTTATTAGGGAGGACACAGAAACTATCCAGTGCTTTTGGCCTCTTCAATAAAACCATGTGGAGGTATAAGTTGGTGAACAATTATGTTCAGAATAATTTAGTAAGGCTCTGCCTCTCTTGAAATTGTGTTTCTTCTTATATCCTTTAGGAGAGGTACTTATGCTGGTTTCTGTCTTAATAAAACTTCATATAAAATGTCATAAGCATCCTTGCCGTAAGACCTACAGTTCTTATACTGCAGAGTCATGAACTGGCTAATTTCACAGTTGAAGAAAAATTTTTATGAAATTTTTGAGTATGTATAAATATGAGAAGAAAAACTTGCATAAATTTTTCAATACTAAATTTATTGAGACTTCATAAAAGTTACCTTTGGCCTCACATTTATGAGAGGTGCTCAAAGTGGTGTTCATTAGCCTCTAGGTATTCATTAGTCTGGCAAACTGCTCTTTGAGTAACCTTGGTCACTGAGATCGCTGCACATGCATTTTCAAGTTTTTCTCTAAGTGCTGGCAGAGCACTGGGTTTTCTGTGATAAACAACATTCTCAAGGGTCCCCATATGAGGGTAACACCATCTGTTGAGAGAACATCATACTATTTTACTTTCTTGAAGTGTGTATACATTTTTGTGTTTGTGCAGGCTGTGTATATCTCCAACCACTAGAATCAGTTGCAAATGTATATCTGCTATTAGATTGTGTATTTTTAAAGGGTAAAAATGAAAGTGCCAAGTGTTTTCTAAAATCTTTTTATTAATTTTATTGGGTGTGAAGATTTTCTGCTTCCTGAAATGTGTCTGAATTATATTAGTTTATAGAGATTAAAAGAAATATGACATTTGTACTCTCTAGTTAAGAGCTACAGTATTTAAGGGATGAAATATTCTAGGATGTTGTTCCATGCACAAAATGACACGTCTTGATTTAGTGAATTCTTCCTCAATTTGGTATATTTATTTGATTCTTCCTTCTGGAGTTTACTGTACTCTCTTGAAATTAGTGCTATGTTTCTAACACATCTATGATAAGGACATTAAATTTGAGGGAAAATCCATTTATAATGATATTTATTTTACCTCAAGGAGGTTTTTTTTTTTTTTTTTTTTTTGTACTGGGAATCAAACTTATGACCTCGTACTAGCCAGGCAGGTGCTGTGCTGCTGAGCTACGTCTCTGGCAACCTCAAGAATTGTAAGATATATGTTTTTCTCAGTCTTTTCATCTAATTTAATTTTCAAACTATTAAACAGCATTTATTTACTTTACTTTTGAATTTGTTATGGATAATTGTATTCACAGGTGCTTTTAATTACACCAAAAAGCATGCCCCTATTCAATCTTCCTAAATTTCAAGATTCCAGAAGCCTTTGGAACTCATTTTCATTCATGTTCCAGATTCATACACTGAAGTGTATGAGGTACACAGTCGTTTGCTGCTGCTTTGTTTTGCCTTACAGCAGAGGTCAGCGTAAGTCCATATATTGGACCACACACTGTCCAAAGGTCAGTAAACGTATTTTATTACAGTCTCTGGACCCAGAGACAGCCCAGATGAGCCAAGCTTATACACATGACATCGAGCTCCAGCCAACTATTTTAGAGGATTTGTACTGTCCAGGGGGCTTCTCAAAGCTGCTTTGAGTCCTTGCGCTGCACAGAGATCGCTCAAGGATCCTTTTGGGTCTTTAACCTTTTTCTAATATAAGTGTCTTGGCTATACCTCAAATCACTACCCCTTAAAACTTCTTTCCACTTGCTTATGATTACATTGTTCTCAGTTGACCTCTTTTTTTCTTGCTCAATTATGCTTTGACCCATTTTTGCTGGAGATATTTGAGTAATTCAGCAGTAACTTCTTAGTAACAATAGAAAAAGATCCTGCGTATGTTCAGGTTCTTATCCACTTGCCCTTCCTATTCACATTCTGCTCTTTAATTTTACTTGTTCTCACCTTGCATCCTTGGACTATCACATCATGTTTCAATAGCAGTACACTTAGTTGCTAGTATAAGAATTGCCATGTGATTTCTTTCTGCTCAGAAATTATACAAAACCATTCTTATGATATATTATACATACACCATAACATTCTCAATAGTACTTTTTGTTCTGAGTCTTTCACAGACCTTGCTCATTATATTCCAGGCTAATCATTCCTAGGTATCACTTCTGCACTGGGCTTACTCATCACCATCCCAACAAGCCCCCTACTCTTATCTGTAGACTTGTAAGCCAGGTTAGATTTCTAAGAACAGCTTGCCCCAGACACAGACAAATCCCTCCCTGAGATCTGAGAGTTAAACCTTGTCTCAAGGAACTCTAACAAGGTCTATATCTTGACATTCCTATTTATGTCAGCAGTAGCATTGTGCTGAAAGTCTCAGGTATCAGAGTCATCGACCATTTTTTCTTCCTAGATTCACATCTGGCCACTCACTAAGCCCAACATAAAGGGTGCAGCTGAAAGAGCATCTCCATGGATACTGGACTGGGGTAATAAGTTCCTTTCTGGACTCTACTTCTGGTTAAGTAAGGACTCTGTTGTGTCCAGGTTTATCTTCCTACCACCATCCAAATGTGTTTTACTCATTTCTTATGAAAGAAACTGAGACAAACTTTCTTTCTTGGAAAAAAGAAAAGATTACAACTACTGTGCATTCTTCTCAGTTCCAAAAGATTTTGTTTAGACTACATGAAAAATTTTGGACTTAGTAACTCACATTTTTTTCATCTGCTAGGCTTGGATAGTCCATGTTATATTTTTATATTGCTTCTATAGTATTTATGAAATTGTCACTGAGTTGTTAGTGACATGATATCTTCTTTTCTTGACTATTTTATAGACTATTCTTTCCCTATTTGTTCCTGTGTTTTCTCTCTATATACAATTGTTATAGGGATCTTAAACTTTTATCTTAAGTTTTTATTTAGCTCAATCATGATCAAAGTACATCAGGATGAAAAACCACAACATATTTCTTAATAATACGTAGCTTTATATATAGAGAACTCTAGCATAGCTTCATATACACATATATAAAACTATGTGCATAACACATAAATTAATAAGCTCTAGTATTAATGAGCAGTGCTAGATTCAACAAGAAAATGTATTTCCTGAAAATATTTCTGTATTTTTCAGTTATTATAACTTAACTACGTTGCACACAATACATTTTTATCTGACTAAAAAAACCAATTAATGCAACTTTTTTCTATTAAAAATTATGTTTAAGTAGAGAATATATCAAAGTGTTTTTCAACTGCAGGCATTGTCTGAAGATGTGTCCTGCTTTTCATGGTGCTATGATCTTGAAAATTAGTATGTAAAGTGACTTATTTAAAATATATAAATACTGATAGGAGTATAAACTCATCCACTATTTGCCGAATTTAATAAGGTTGGAAATATGCAACCTATGGTTCAATTCCACTTTTAGTGACATAGAGAGTTCTCCCAAGTGGGCACTAATGTAACAGGTAAACATGCTCGTATAGCTAAGGAAATAACAGCAAACTACCAAATATTAAGAGCATTGATATTTGTTCCAGGTACTTTACCGCTATAAATATATAATCCTATTGTCACCATCCTAGGACACTGTGATGTTGGTTATAATTTGACCTATTTTTCTTTTGAAAGTAGAATCCCAGTCCTCTGCTTATCATAATAACTTTGTTTCCTTATGTGAAATATTTGTGCATACACTGTGTTTCAGAAGTGTGAGTTTTTTGTCTCAGATTTCTAAAACAACATATATTGTAAAGGTCAAGGGCAATTGAGACTTTAACATCGTAATAATCTGGTAATATCCTTATAAACCTAGTGTGTCACCTATAAGAGTGCTGTTTTAAGGTCTTAATAAGAGTTAAGTAATTATAGCAAATTTAATAACAATTTTATGCATAAGTTTGATAATACTTTAATGAAACTGTGTAACACCTTCATCTATGGACTGGAAATCAGACTTACAGAAATGAAATTACACACCAAATAAACTCTATGCAAGCAAAAATGTAAGTTCTCTTTAAATTAATGTGTTTTTACATAAATTAGTAACATTACTTTTGTTAGATCTTAAAAATTTTTTTGAGATGAAGTGTGGAATTATTTTAAATACTGTAGAAAAGAATATTGAAAGGTAAGTAATTCATCCAGATATTAAAATTTGTTCTAAAGCTATAATAATTAAAAATGTGATATTGATTCAAGCATAGCGCAATGTTATTTTTGCTACATTCTGGCCTGGTGACTCAAGCTTGTCTTTTGCATCATTCCCTTGTCTCTTCTGCTTCCTTTCTATTTCTACCTGCTTTATAGCCATTTCCCTCCCCGCCAATGAATTATCTTATTGCTTACTTTAATCTCTTATTTTTTTTGTTAAATAATTCTCTTTTCTTTAATTTCCAGTCATGCTTATATTTAAACATGTTTTTCATTTTAATTCGGTTTAATGCTTTATTTGATATTGCAGATTCTTTTCTTAGATTTAATTTTTTTCTATTTTCACAATTGCAATGGAGAACTATAAACAGAGCAATCATACTGCCCCTGAATTTTTGTTTATTGTAAGAATATTCCTATAAAACTTTGTAGCTGATGGTAGGTTAAGGTAGATTTTGAGCAATACCAAACAACAGCAGCATCACTACCACCCCACAAATGGGAGAGATTCACAGTCATTAGAATTCTATGAAAGGAAAGTTAAGCTCTGTAGGATGGTATGTGTGTCTTACTGGAAATCTCCTTTTTATAACTAATTTTAAGTTGGCCAAGTTTCTCTACCAAGTATAAAATACAAGTATGTTCATCCAAATGAGTAGTATAGAGAATCTTTTGGAAACCAAAGAATTTCTATCCTGTGAATAGTCTATTATTTCATATTTATTAAAATGATCATCATACAAATACATTGGTATCTCAGTTCACCAACTTAATTTGTTTCACAATTCTTGGAAGATGGCCCCTGTTGTGTTCATCACCCAAAATAAAGTTTGTGAATGAAGCAAAATTTTGCCACCACTTCTGTTCTTACACTGAATTTTTTGCAAACAGAAGAGTTCATGACCCAAGGTATTACTGTATCACAGTTAAGGAAACACCAACTGACAGATCTTCATCATGGCTCACTATGTAGTAAGTAAGCATGTTCCCATTAATTCATACAACAAACTGTCAGATAAGGATTATACTCCCAATTTAAAGATAAAATGAATTTTCAAGAAGGTAAGAGAATAATAGTCTAACATACAAACTTGTCTTTTTTCATCCTATAAAGTAATGTAATTCCAGAACTTCTCACAGACGTCATTTGATTTTATTTCCTAACCAAGGACTGAATCACCTCCACAGTATCCTTGCCAACCACTCCTTTCACACTGTCCTAGCTATTATTTCATTGCTGGGAAAAAAAATACCTGACACCCTCATTAAAGGGAGAAAGGTTCACAGTTTATAGAGGTTTCCTTTCATGGTTGGGTGGCCTGAAGGCAGGGCAGGGGGACACAGCAAGTCTGTGTTCCTTCTTTCCCTTTATTTCATCAGGCTACAAGTCTAGTGGGTGCTACTACCCACAAGAAATGTGTGTTTCTTCATTAGCCACACCCAGAATTGTGCTAAAACAGTGGACCAACTTGGTAACCACACAACTTTAATCCCTAGGGTGTCACACACCCTAGGTCCAGCCACCTCTGAAAAGCCCCACCTATGAGCACATGAGGCTTTGGGGGGGGATATAGATACAAGCCATAACACATATGCACAAAAAATCTTTCACTTCTAAATGTTCTGCAGAACTTATCTTCTAAGACACCCTATTCATCTATTGGCAAACCAGTGAGAGTTTTGACCATAGGTTGTTATTGATTTCTATTTTCAACAATTTTGGGAGTTAAGTCTGGACTTTCAACTAACTTTCCTGAGATTATAATTTGAATAATTATGCCTTCTATTTCTCCAGAAATTCATTCCCTAATAAAACTCCAGGTTATGTATTAGTAGAAGTCATTGAAGAAGAAGAAAGGTGTAATGGTAAATTCTTGGTAGTTCCAAGAGATGCCAGCCACAGTGGCTTCTGAGACACTAATTGTAGTTAATATACTTGGCCCTAGGAAGAGGCTCTGAAGGTTGTGGAGAAGTAGCATTAAAAGGTATAACTAATTGCTCTGTATTTAGCAAGTTGTGTTACTCAAAAACTCTTTGTCTAAAATTCCTCTATCTTCTCTTTTGCCCTAAGCCCCAGTAACTTAGCAGTATGTTCTCTATGTGTTATTCTGTCCTTCACAGTTCTCAGGAATAGTTTTAGATTGAAGGTTATTTTTCCCTAACTGCATTTTCTCCATATCACCCTACAGTAGTTGGGCATAGTTTGTTTCATTCCTTTTTAATCTTCAGTGACTTCATTTAGGGATCCATAATACATATTTGCATTGTTAATGAAAACTCCTGTTTTTAAGACGTTCTCTCTATATTAAATGTGTAAGCATTGACAGCCCTCTTGTCGGGTTAGCTCCTCAATATCAGACAATTTAGAGCAATCACATTGAGTTTGTGCTTTTATGATTTCTAAAGAAGCAGAAAGTCCCTTGAGGCTTGATGCCACATCTGATAATCCTTTTTTGCAAAGGCAGAGCTAGTTCAGTGCCATCTTCAGCACATGTTTATTAAGTAAACAAGAAAGTTCTCCTCAATTCCATGTCTTAATGTTTGAATAGTGGCTTAGCGGAGTTTGCTTTCACTGAAGTGACAAATAAGTGATCTGTTTCTATAAACAATACTGAAACTATCTACTGACAGGACAGAGAGGAGACTGGATATGTGCAAAATGGGGTGGGGCTGAAGTGGAAGCCAGGAGGAGAAATGATAGCTAAGTGGGAGTAAGAATGCATATTTCAGCTTAGAATATCAGCTAGAACTGAGGGAAAGAGTGAATGGCAAAGAAGAATATGGCGGGGGTGGTGGAAGAAATGATGGTGAAGAAGAAAAAGGAGAAGCAGGTGATGATGATGATGATGATGATGAAGTGTGTGCGCATGTACATGAGGCTAGGATAGGAGCAAGAATGACTGAAAAAGAAGCAACCAAAAAGTGACCTTTATAAAAAGAATTATGAGTAAATATTTTTGGCACAAAAGGACAGAGAAGAGATGTAACGAATCCTGAAACAGAAATCTAATGGGACAGACAACAGTAGAAACTGCCTGAAACTATAAATACAAAAATAATCAAGTGATAAGAAAAGAGACTATTTTAGGTGAACAACAAAGTATGAAACAGATGAGACCAATAGGAAAATATCAGAAGGACACATAAAAGACAAATAAGTGAATATAGTAGGAAGAACTGGAAATATAGCTAGAAATTAAGACACAGAAATCCAGTGAAAATTGGTAGAGATGAACTAGGGTGTAATAATCTTAATTTTTTAAATCTCTATTTATTACATTTGGGGGAATAATCTAGATGTTAATTTTCATGGTTTACTTGCTTTGAAATGAAAAATCCAGGAAAGATGCAGGTCTTAGAAAAAAGGTAGATAGCTCTGTGAAAATAGCCATATATAGACAAGAACAAACATCAAAGTAACCTAAGTTAGCACTAAGTTTTATAAAACTAGAAAGTGTCAAAATTGTGAAACAGTGGTACTCCTCCCGACATGCAGCCCCTTTTGGATCCCACTGAAATCTTCAGCCCCAAAATGATGGTCTGTTTCTGATGAATTTATTAGGAGCTAACTGACTGTAGGGGGGACCTTAATAATAAATTTTAGTGGTATTTTAAGTTTAAGTTTAAAGTCATCTAGACTAGAAAAACAATCTTAGTTCTATATATTACCCAAATATATGACGTCATCTTTCATATATCTTCATTCTGAACTTTCTTTGCCTTTTTCAGATTTCATTTTTCCAGAGGAATTTATTTAAGCTTCTTTTCCAATACAACCTTACTCCAAACATGAAAGAAAAAAAAAAACTACTCTGTAACAGCTTTACAGATGCTCCCAAAGTCTAATCACTGTAAGCACTCAAGCAATTCCTTGTCTCCCAGTACCCTTCCCTGATTGCCTGTATTCAGTTTGTACAAATATATGACAGTCCACCAAGCTCCACTTTATTCTCAGTTTCTGCCTGTGATGTTTCAGTCCTATAGAAATTAGAGCAATTAATGTTCCACTTATAAAATCAGAGAATGTTGGAACTGGGAGGGAATTTTAGTGATCATCTAGAGTAACTCACAGTGAGTCATTTATTAACAGCTCTGAGGGACTCATCCTCAATAGGAAATACAAACAATTAAGGCCTCTTAAAAATCTCTATAATAAGAAAAATTACAGGATTCCCCCAAGGAAAGAAATGAAGCTAAGTGTACTAATTTGGACAGATGCTTAAACAGCATCACCAACACATGCAGGCACAAATGCAGGACTATGTTGATTCAATACAGTAAATGAGCTTCAAATCAAACAGCATAGCATCATGACTAAGATTTGCCCAAGGTATCAGAGAATCAAAACTGTCTTCCAGAAACATAAAAGACACACCATCCAGCTTACAGAGAAAGACTACAGATTTCTGAAAAGCCGTTTTTTTGCTTTTTGATGCTGAAAGCCACTTTTTCTCTTCTGATTCGGTAGCCAAATAGATGCTCAAAATGTTCCTGAGGAACTGTATCACTGAATAGGTTAATAAAAAGTCTTAAAAGCATCAACAGCAACAAAAAACCCCACTCAGAGTATGCAGAGTCTATTCCTTAAAATCCTTTGAGAGCTCTGGGTTAAGAACCTGACTTCTACAGTTCCAGCTGAGGTCATTAAAATATACTCAGGTCAAAAATTGCATTTTCTCAACCCAAATTTGGCAGAGTCTTGGAGCTTCCTACTCTATACTAGGTCTGCAAAAAGAAGATTGATGGTGGGAGTGTGAAGAGGTCTGTGCGAAGCTGCTCCAAGCATACTGGCCTGAAAAATCCTCCGCAGTTTACAAAGCCCAGTTCACATTTTGCCTTCAGTGCAGAGCCTTTGCTGACCTCTGATCCCAAGACTGAGCAGGCCAAATTAAAGTATCCTTGCCTGACTGCTCATGGCTCTACTGAGGACCAGTAAGACAAAAGTTCCTAGAGGACATCACTGCCTCCTCCATGATATTTTAGAGATGCATGAGGAGGTTTTGTTTGTTTGAATGATACTAGGTGTTTCTGATATTTAATGGGTATCAACCAGCTGTTCAATAAAAAAGTGTTCTGTGTTTAGCACATAAGCACAACGTTAATATATAGTAACTTTCAGACAAGCCAATCATGGGCAGAGAGAATAGACTGTGCATTGCATTTTGAGTGTTATCAAATGTGAATGGCACTGGCACTTGTGTATCTGAGCCATTTATACCAATCTTCTCAATTATTCTGTAACTGCAGTTATCATAGTAATAATGATTCCATGCATTAGGGCAAGTATCTATTTCATTATCCCTCCTGTTGTGGTCCTACCTGAGCATCATGTGTGAATTAATTTACCATGGATTGCATCCTTTGTACTTATTCTTTATTATAGTGAAGACACTTCATTTATTTTTCTGAAATTATGTATTCAAAAGTACATCCTTAGTGAATTGATTTTTGGACAGCAAAGGGGACATAGACTATTATAGGAAGAAGTCACAGGGAATGATAGGAATGAGGTGGAAAGGAAATGAACTTGGAGATTATATCTGGGTTTAGATTCACCTCTGCTATTTACCAGTTCTTTTTAAATTAGGGTAGTTATTTGTTTAAATTGCCTTTTCTCCTCTGTGCAGCACAATTGATTGATGCCATCTCTTGAAATATAGCAACTGCTCAATATTTATTTCATCTTCATCCATCCATTCAACCAATGTTCATTGGTTACCTTCTCTGTGAATTAATTTTTGTATACAAAGCTTTCCACTAAAGAAGAAAAAATACCCACTAAATCCCTGGCTTAACAGAGGTTCCATTCAAATAATAAAGCATCACCTAGATCATTATTTCATATCACTGCTGTTTTATCATATTTTATGATAATTAAAGATCTGTAACAGACTATAGGCTAGATTAAATGCTTTTCAAGGCAAGTGTACTGTTTATTTACTTCCAGCCCACAGCAACTCCCACAGTCCTCTGTCTACAGTATGCTGTGATAAGTATCACCCAATATGATTGAATTACAAAATTTTTCCTATTGTAAGCATCCTAATTTCTGAAATTTAAAAGTAAATTTAAACACACAAAACCCCTGATAGATATAGTGAGATCAAGGACAACCTTAGACTAAGTCAGATAATGTCCCACTTTGACTCTACTGTGGGTATGTCCTTGTAGTCATGTAAGGATTTTGTGGAGCTGGGGAACAGGCTGGGGAACACCAAACCTAGACAGCTTCCTTTTGGACTGTGCTGAGTGCTATGCTGCATCTGCACCACACCTGGTGCCAGGGTTCATACAACTTGTTTTCTGGGGTTATTTTGTTGCATAGGTGCATGGCACCAGAGCCAAAGGGAAGACAAGGCAGAGTACTTTGCAGATCATGTGGACTGAATTATGATGTTTGAGCCAGGCACTCACATGCATGTTCCTAAGATTCTAGTGATACTGGGCAGAGGCAGCAGCGGGAAGTCCAGAGTGCATCCACAGCTGCATCACACTCTGGGGTGCAGTTCTGAAGATCCCCAGGATCAAAACTGAAAGGTTGTCAAGGTAAAATGATAGAAATAATGTATTTTATAGCTCATAGCTCATTATTATGGTTTTTAACTTTTAAATACTTCCATGCTCAGAATGTGGACTTCCACTTTTAGACCAAAACTTTATGGCCTATATGATTACTTTCAGATAGTAAGGACTACTTTTCTCTGTCTCATTTTTTTTAAACTGGGAATCGAACTTAGGACCTTGCGTTTGCCAGGCAGCAGTTTTTAAACTGGGAATCGAACTTAGGACCTTGTGTTTGCCAGGCAGGAGCTATATCCCCAGCCCTGGTCTTTCACTTTTAAAATTCTGCTTTGTTCCCAAATGTTAGAATACTTCTTACTGAACTTCTCTGGTCTCATTGTGCTTTAACCTATGCATATATCTATAGTTTTTTTCTTGGGTTCTCCATGATAATATATGTTGTGGCTAAAAATATCCTTAATATTATTGAGGTTTTCTGTTTAAATTTCTTTGAGTGAAATTCCTTCAAGAACTTCTTTCAAAGAAAGATATATGTGAATTTGTTCCTTAGTTCAGAATATTTTTCCTGTTTCACATGCAAACTATGAACAAAGTTCCTTCTGGACTAGTTACTGACAATTATTATTTTTATATAGTAAATATATATATATGTATATATATATATATATATATATATATATATATATATATATATATATATATTAGTCTAGAGTCCAGGCAGGGAAAGGGGTGATATTGATTAAAGGGCACTGATTTCCAGCTACACACTATACATAATTTTAGTGATCTATTGAAGACAATAGTGACCACAGTTAATAATAATGCCTTGTATATTTCAAAATTGCTAATAGGTTTTCAGCATTTTCATCACAAAAAAGTATGTGAGATCATATGTTAATTAGCTTGATTTAATCATTTTACACCATAAACATATATTGAAATATTACATTGCACCTTTCAAATATAGAGATCATAAAGTAGAATGTAATAAGTATTTAACTTGTTCATTTTATATATTATATATTATTACATTATAGTTTATTATTGTAAATATATTTCTTTATTTATGTAATTATCACTAATTCATAATAATTTTCTTTTTAAGGATCTGAATAATGTTATAAATTTTAATATTTTTCTGTTAACTCTAGCATGTGACAGTAATATATTAAAATATTCAGATATGTTTATCAATTTGAAAGGTCTTTGTTTTTGTATTCATGTTGAAATCTTAGATATTTAGCATTATGCATATTTATTCTTTCATATGCATTAATATTCCAATTGACTTTCCTCTTCCTAATGGAAACAAATTTATCCTATAAAGTTGTAGATTATGTATTACCTGTATCATAGCTTTGACATTCATTTATTTACTTATCCAGTAAGTTAGTAAAATGTATTAAAGGGTATTATGTTATATGCATAGTGCTAAGTGCTGGTGATTCAGTAGTGAATGAAAACAAGTTGGTAATCTCTGCTCCCATGGAGGAAGTTCATTAATTTAGAAATCTCACTGTTGTGTGTATAACTTCAAACCTAGGAAGGAACTCAGAGGGCAAGGAACAGAGCTATATGAGAAAGATATCAAGGAAACATGACTTGGAGCCACCTTTGATGCCATGGGATAGTACTAGGAGACTGTTGTGGATTAAGAACTGGTGGTCAACTTAATATCAGCTGAACTGAACCAGTGTGGTGCTGAGCACGGATGGCCCACCTGGGGACTGTTGCCAGCATACAAAGGAGACCTGGAGAGGAAGAGCACAGAGTTGTGGGCTCTCCTAAGTGTTATCATTTGGAGCTGTTGGTTCTCCTAGAGGAGTCTGTCATGTTGGCTCCCCTGATATAAACTGAGCTGCTATCATAAGAGGAGCTCAGGACCTTATTGCTGAGAGTGGCTGTGGCTCACTTTAGGGGAGGTTTAGTCCTTGAGCATCGCTTTGTGGTTCTGGAGGGCATGATGCGTGCTGTTGAATCTCCAGGAGAAGTTGTCACTTCCTGATATGCTGCTGGCTTCCTGATATGTACTTGACTGTTAACATCAGCGGAGCTTGGGACCTCATTGTCATTGAGGATGGTTGTGATACTTTTGGGGGGGGAGCCCTGGTCCTTGTTTTGAGCATTGATCCTTGGCTCCAGTGTAGACACCTCAATCTACTTGCACAGATCCTTCACTCTGCTGGCATAGACTTTCTAGCTTCCTCTGCTGATCTTTGGGCCTTCCCTGTGCAGATCTGTGGGATAGAGTTGAATGAGACATTGTTGTGGGCTCTGGGTTTTCAACTGAACTCAGCTGGGTTTTCAGCTGGGATCCAGGCCCTCAGCTGGATTGTCTAGGTCTTTAGTGTTGTGGACAGATTTCCTGCACCTTCTTTCTATTTAACTCTTGGGTGATCATTATAAGAAATACTATAAATTCTGTGTCCTATGTGTACTTGTTCTCCTTGCAAACTCTGACTACAACAGAGACCAAACCCGATGATGTGACGCTGAAGTCCAGTATAATGCTTGGATTGCTTAACCTGCTTGCAGTACCTCTCCCCATTTCTATGAGAAGACTTTTCTGCATGATGACATTGCCTCTCTTCCTATGATAAAGTTGATTTCCTCTTTTATATTTGAATCTAGGTTAGTCATTTGACTTGGTTGGTCAACAGAATGTGGCATTATCCATTAATCTTGAAAAATCTTTATCCCGCGATTCTAAGATCACATCCTTTTTCATGGCCTTTTTAGTTTTTTTTAAGGGTACATTTCTCTGAATCTTTAAATGTCAAATTTTCTCATAGTATATTCTAGTTTATCTTCTTTTCCTTCAGAACACTGTCCTGATGAGTCTCAATAAGAACAGAGACTTAATCATATTGATGATAGATAGATAGGATTCAAAATTATATTTCTCCACAGATGCTTCTGGACTCTATGCCATTTATCCAACTACTGATCTCTCTTTCTTCTTAGCTCTCTCAGAAACACAAAAATTCAAAATCACATGATTCTCCATTTCCTTAATCAGTCATCATAGTTTAATTGGGAAAACTAAATATTTAAGGTGTATCCTTGGCATTTCCTTCTTTCTCTTATTCTTAAATTCAATCCATGACCAATTCTCTGTTTTATCTCTTAAATAATTCACAATTTTCCTATCTTGATGTAGTCCAGGCTGAGCCTTGAACTTACTATGTAGCCCAGACTTACCTTGAACTCATGGTGATCATCCTGCCTTAGTCTCCCAAGTATGTACCATCACGCCTGACTTATGTTTTTTTCCTCATTCTTCTAGATTCCAAATAGATTTCTAACAGATGCTGAGTTATCTATCTTAGACCATAATGACTTTCTTCGTCATTCTACAGGGATTTTTTTAAACTATAAACTGGACATAATAAAAACCTACCACCACCAATAAACACACCAGAGGTTCTATCAACAACAATTGAAAGAAGTCTTCCCTGAGGGGCTCTGGGAAACTTTTGGCTTAAAGACTTTCCTCCCTGTGTCCAGGCACACTGTTCTTTTGTCTTGCCTTAGAAAATGTCAGAGTCCTTCACCTAATGCTGTGGATTACATGTTCTGTGTATTATTCTATCTTCAATGTGTTGTGTTTAATGTCTTCCCATTATTCAGATTTCAGATCAAGTGCTGTTCTACATTGATATCCTGTCTGATTCCCACCACTACCCATTTTAGGTCTTGTCCCCTTTCATTCAATGATTTTATGAGCATGAGCCATGTCTTTTTCCTCAGAAAACTTCTCTGTATTATTAGTTTGAAAATGCGACCTGTAGATTAGCTCCCTACATAGAAGCAGGAAGCATTAATAGTTTTGATTGCCACCACGTTATTAGACTTTAGCAATGTCCTCATATACAATATGTGCTAACATATATTTTATGCTCAATGAATACAAAGAAGGGATGCAAAAAATTTATTACATTAATAGCAACAGGATTTGCAAAGAGGTTGGATATAGCTGACTAGTTGGTGAACTCTTCATTGCAAGGGAAACACTGCAGTCAAAACCTTTAAGGTTTTAGCTATACAGAATATGAATTCTCACTGAATATTTGAGGATGAGCATAAGAAAAGAAAAAGAGAAAGAAAAAATGAGCATAAATCCATGTCACACTTTTTTTTCATCAAATAGTTTTAAATTTGATTCTAAAAATTGGGTCAAACCACTATGTGGGGCTCTTGCTGAAGTTATAATTTGCTTTTCTGAGATAAAATATTTAAAATGTTTAACAGCTTCACTCACAGTGTCTGGCTCTGAAAGTTAGTTTAGAATTTCACTTTGGAATTAGAATTGCACATGTTGGTTTGGAAGTGGAGGAGAAAAACAATGAGGAAAGAATGCTTCACATAACTTCCTCATTTGATATTATTCAGACAAAGGGAAAAAGATGTGATCATGGCAAGTGGCTGGCATGAAATCCAAAGAGCCTAAAAGAAGCAGTTCTAAGAGGGAATAAGTTTGAAACAGTGGATGCAGGGAGGAAATTGGAGAGAAAAATAATCAGCAGGAAGTATAAGAAGAACATGTGTACACACAAAATTTCATTGGCATTAAGAATGCTTTGAAGGGAAGATTTCTTTGTATGCAAACCTCGGAGAATTCTTCTCAGTGAAAGCTCTGAGAATAAAGGAAAGGAATTTGCGAAAAGCGTCCTGAGGTTTCTCTGAAGACTGTTGCTAGATAAGTTCAAGTGCCTTTGAAGACCAAAATGACACAATTTACAAAATGGAGCAAATGCCATAGGATACAACTACATGCACTTAGTTTTTTACAACCTCAAGAAAGCCACCAAATGTACCTGCATTTTCAAACTGTCACTGTTGAGGTACAAAAGTGGTTACAAATCACTTTGCATGTAGAATTCAGATCTCCCAGCTTAGAGTACTAGGGCCCTAGTCTCTCCTAGGGCCCTAGAGTCCAAGAGCTTGCAAATTCCCCATTGCTCACCTTCTAGTGTATACATTTTGAGTTTTGTTCTGACATAAAGGAAGTTCTGAACTTTTCTGCTGAGCTTTATAACTTCCGGTTAAGCAGCCACAAACAGCAACAAGGAGAGGGAAGATTTTCAGTTTTTAGAGTTACAAATGACACAGTGTGAATGATGTGTTAGTTACATTTCTGATGAAGTAGAGTGAAAAGCCCTTTAGAGGGATATGCTGCTGGCTGGAGGAAATGCAGGGTTATCAAAAAATCCATAAGCCACTAGGTCTAGGGCCTAGAGAGGCAGAAAATCTTGACCAGATACTGGCTGGAGGCTCTGGGACTTGTGGCCACTTAGCTGAGCTATCCAGGGCTCCTTGCTGCTACAGCAACTGCCCTAGATCCCCTTTATGAGACCCCTTTATGGTTTATGCCAGTGGCCTCCAAAGCTCATGCAATTACACATTTGTGATTGGTTCATTGTCTAGCACTTGGATTGGTGATGTGAGTGCTACACCCACCTAGAAGTGGAGCCAGGAGATGATGTAATGGCTGGAAGAAGGTGTGTCTCTCTCTCTTGGCAGTTTGCGCCTTGTTATTTGCGGTGGTGTGAATGGTGGTTCCACCATGCCACCGTGCCTTGGAGCCAGCTGAGTATGGGCTGAAACCTCCAAGAACTGTATGAAATAAGTCTTTCCTTCTCTAACTTTGGACATCAGGTATTTTGTCTCAGTGATGAGTAAAAGTCACTAAGACACCCCCCTTGCTCCTTATGGGCTGCAGTAACTACTTACAGTTCTTTCCCAAAACCCAGAAACATTTCAAACCTTTGTCCCCTCATCTTGCTGACTTTGTTATCTTCTCCACACTCCCTCTCCTCCAGATTCCAAAGACTCATCCCCTACTTTTGTTCAAGTCAAGTGTCAACTCTGCAAATTTTGCTTGTTCTCTTTGCAACTTGAGTCTTTGGAACAGGAAGCCCCAGTGCCTCTCCATGGAAGGAGGAGTTTGGCAGGCAAATCACGGGAGCTCCAGCACCATGGAAACTTCCCATCCATCCTTGAGTAGGAGGCAGAAGGTCCACATTCTGCTCTGCCTTGCTGCTGCCTGGCTTTGTGAGCACAGAGAAGCCACTAAACTTATTTCTATTCTTTTTTACTAGAAACTTTTCCAGTTCTCCATCATTTCTAGTGTGCAATTTCTCTCTTCTTCACTCTTTCTTGTTATCCCACTGGGTGTGTCTCAGGACACATGACTATAGGACTTGGCCTAGTATTCATCAACTGCCAGTGGTTTACTCATCTCTGCATTATTTTCCAGGTAACTACATTTTTCTTCATCCCTCTGAAGTCCCTTTAGTCAGTCATATTGGCACCACTTTGAAGTGCCAACTGTGTTCTAATTTCTGGGAATAAATTAATAATAAGCAAACTAGTTATTTTTTTTTCAGTCCTTACACAGTTTACAGACCAATGGGAGATACACAAGACACAGGAAAAGGTAAAAAATGATAAGATGCAAAAGCACCACAAATGGTATCAACAAGAGATAAATTTTTCCTTATTCCTATATATTTCTTTGAGCTTAAAGTAAATTGGCCTTGGATTTGAGACTCAGCTAAAAATAACATCTTGAGATTGTAGAATTGACCTTTACAGGGTTATGATCTTTAAAAGATTCTTCAAGATGAGAAAGTGGTAAGAAATCTAAGCAGGATTGGAATTCCCAGGAGGTTTCCATAATGTTCAAAGAAACATTATATATTGGATATTGTTCTCAAATAGGTATAGCTTTGCAATTCTCTGTATGCACGTACGTATACTTTCAAACACATTTATGAATGACATTTCACATTTATCTTCTTGGTACATACTTACAAGGTTTCAAGTTTCTGTAACCTCTGAAAAATAAGCTATACCTTGGCAATTTAAGTGCCTTCATTAATTCCCAGTTAAGGGGAAGAAAGGAGAAACATCAGGAAAACAGCCAGAATCAGAGTGAGATGCAAACAGCACCCAAGGCTAGTTTGGGTTTTCAGTTCATCAATGCTGGTTCTTGTAACACTCTCAAGTTATTTCCTGACCACTGCAAAGTCTTGGCAGAGCTCAGGCTTTCCCATAGTTCTGCTGTCTCCTGATCAGTGGGAGAAGCCCTATAGTGCAGGGACTATGACTTGCAAATTGATAGCATCAGAGGCAATAGGATTCAAGAAGCCAAGAATTCAAGACTGGTTCAGGGCACTCAAGGAGAATATTACTGAGAAATTCTCTTGATATCTGGGGGCCTCTTTGTGGTGGACAAAGTTCTGGGAGTTAGAAAATACAATCTTGTTTGGTTGTCATTGGCTCTTGAGGCTAGAAATTTTAAGTGTAGATATTCTTGTCTTCTCCCCCAAATCCCTGTACAGTTTGTGGGGGAAAGGCATCATTATGAACCACCTTTGCATTTCACCGAGTATAGTTGATACTTTCTCTAAGGTTACAGCCTAGCTGTGGAAAGCAAGCCTTCTTACTAGAGGTGCTCTGTGCTATGTAACTACTTCTCCAACTTTAGTAAGTCCTTCCTAATAATGAAAAGGGTGTTGGGGAGGTGGACAGGCTCCATGGTATTAGAGCTACAATATGCTTTTCCAAATTCTCCCACTGTGCCTTGCAATCAAATCAAGCTGCTGTTCATTTCCAGACTAAGGATGAAATGTTCTGGGATATAATGTTCTCAGTTCTGTTCCCAGTGGATAGTCTCCACGGATCACAAATAGCACAGCTGATGTTAATGGTTGCTTATCACCCAGCAGCCTCTCAGATGAACTGCAAAGTTTGCAGAAGAACTCCTAAGCGGGAAAACACAGATTCCCTATCACTGTATTAAAGCTTTAAGACCAGGTTATACTGTTGTTGTTTCAGACCTGTTTATAGGTCTGAGCTCTCAAGAAGAGGTGTGAGATCCTATGAAATCCTGTCATATACAATTCTACCAAGAGGACTGGAAACAAAAATAGATAAATAAAACATGTGTGATCTCTAAAATCATGTATTCATGAAAAAAAAAAGCCCAGCTTTGTCAGTTCCCAGGGTTTTAATGAGATTTCATTCATTTACTTTTTTATTTAATTCTGTTGCCACTTGTTGCTAGATCAATGATCATAGGTATCAATCCTGAAGAAAATTCATAGGAAAAATAGGAGAATTCTGCACACAAATCTAGTAACATCTTTTTCCTTCTCTGAATCAGGATGTGACTGTCAATATTTGATTTTTCTAGGATTATAATACATGATGACTATCAGAAAATATCTTTCAATATCCATGGATATTGGATTAAGTAAATGTGACTTCAGAAATTTAAAATAACATAAAGAAGAATCAATTAGAACTTTTTTGTTGCTCCAAGATGGCTTTCTAAGACTTTGACTCTAAATGGTATACTAATTGTATCAATAACAAGAGTATAAGGAGAATTCTTACCCTCCTTAAGATTTTCAATTTTCCAGCTATATTAGATACACTCATACATGTTATTTGCAACCTGTCTGTCAAACATCTTATTTCTTGATTGCTAGTCTTTGAAATCACAGATATTTGAAAAAATATACTAACCTCTGTTATCTTTTCTTATCCTTGTTCTCTACTCCTTTCTTCCCATCCTCTAAATAGAATCACTACTCAAATCCCAGAGATGCCTAGAAGACAGTTTGAAAAATCTAGAATTTTTCTATTTTCACTGTGACACTTAACATTTAATAGTCAATTCATATTTATGAATAGATCTGCTGAGTAGAAAATGTCTCAAGCTATTTAATCTTACTGATCCACTTATTAGACTGGAAACTGAGGGCAGGCAGGCATTCCAGTGATTATGATCTCCATGGTACCATCCATGCCTTGCATACTAGAAGTGGTATCACTGTAAAAACATCAGTAAGGACAACAATGATCATGACAGGCTGAGACTGATGCAGTGCTTACTGGTTTCTAAATAAGCTCTTAAATACTTGACACATGTTAGCACTTAATTTGAATATACCAGTGAATTCATATTTTTATTGTCCATATTGACAAGTGAGAAAGCCCAGGCACTTTAGGGTCCAATGATGTTGTGAAGGTCAGTAAGGTGAAGAGCTGTATTCAGGAAAAGAAAATGTGGCTTCAAGACCTGGGGTTTTAATGGGCACAATATCCTTCCTCTTGGTGCAGAAAAATAAAATGCCATGCCTTATGTGAAAAAGTTATTTGATAGCTCATTCCCAACTGCTACCATTTCTGCATGACATTTTAATACCTGTCCTAGAGTGTCTGAATATTTTACCCTATAATCAAGTTTTCAAATGACCAACTTCTAAATCACTATAAACCTTTCCATTTCTCCCCCAACAGTCGGGTTTTACATTACTCATAAGTCAGACCTTTTTACTTACCTCATTTGAATGAGGTTGATGTTAGAGGCTGACAGGGTGAAAATTTTACCTAGCAGTTTATTCAGGTTATGGACAAACACCATTTCCAGATTTTCAGCTGCAATAGCCTCTCCTCTACAAAGCTTTTAGGCATTAAAAAAACAAACAGCTTTAATAAGCAATCTATACAACTACTTACAGCTCTCTTTAATTTATAACTTTGTATTCTGACACTATTATAACTGATGCTTTCTCAAAAAATACAGTATCAGAACCTGAAATCCTGAAAAACTCATACAACTCAAGAATTCTGTTTTCTTACCACAGGATTTTCTCTAGTTCTGTACTCTCCCAGTAATAACTAAAAATATTTAAAGAGCTCAAAAAATATGCAGTGCCTTCACAGATTAATTCATGCTATAATTTGGATGTAGCTACTATATTCCTATCTGATTGGAAGTGTGTGTGTGTGTGTGTGTGTGTGTGTGTGTGTGTGTGTGTGGTCCAGGGGTAGAAAGCAGAGACCTCACACTGAGCTGCATTTCCTGCCCTTTTTATTTCACTACAGTGCCTTGTTAAATTGTTAAATTGTTCAGGTGGGGCTAGAATATGCGGCTTTTTTCTGTCTCAGTTTCTCTAATTGCTGGGATTACAAATCTCTCTTAAGTAGCTACCTGTTGGGTTGAGAAGAAATATCAAAGGGAAATATCAAAGGGACTCATAAGTTCGATTTTGTTTTTGTTTCTTTAGGTGTAACTTGACTCTTTGAATAACTGCTCATTATTTCAGCTTTCCTTATGTTATTGCTTTTTTCCTA
This sequence comes from Dolichotis patagonum, assembly GCA_004027295.1. NCBI lineage: Eukaryota > Metazoa > Chordata > Mammalia > Rodentia > Caviidae > Dolichotis > Dolichotis patagonum. The sequence goes on from PVJX010006807.1 coordinate 58,810, forward strand.
AATGGTGACCAAGGATTTGGGGAAGGAACCATAACTCTTCCGAGTTGGGAAGGGTTTGTGTGATGACAGATATGAACTGAGATTCACTATGCTTTGGCTCAGTGAGTTCTCATCCCAAGGACCTGCTGATTCCTGCTATTGAAGTCTCTGGTAGGTAAATTCATAGTATTTTCTTTTTCAGTCCTCCCTGATGATCCTCCCTGATGACTGGTCCTCCTTTTGACCTTGAGTTTTGAAAACTCCTGTGAGTCACTGCCACATCTATCACATACCTTTGGCTCATGTTGGCCACCAAACACTCTGCTGGTCACTCACTAAGGGTGGACTATTCACTGTTATGAATCAGCTTGTCCCTTCTGTTCATCTCACTGACTCCCCTTGACTCTAGAAGAAAAGTAATATGCAGAATCGAGGATTAATAACTCTTGTTGCTGTGTTTTGGTTACCCTGGTGATATTTAACCAGTAATGCTTGAAGAGAATATTTTCATCTCACTGGAATATACAGTAGGGTGGAACATAAGCTTCCCCTACTCCCTTTTTTTTTCTGGTGCCAGGGATCGAACTCAGGACCTCATGTTTGTCAAGCAGGTACTTCCACTGCTGAGCTAAACCCCGGCCTAGGGTGGAACATAAGGCAGAAAGTCTTACTTTGGCAAAGGATGTCCAGAGCTCCTTAAGTCATGTGATTGCACAGGATTCAGAATGAAAATGGGATATTATTGGTTTCTAGCCTTTATCTTTCTCCTAGTCCTAGATCCTAGTGAATCTTTCCAGCACACCAGTTGGAATACTTCATAACCAAGGAAAAAACTCTCTGGTGGCTCCCTACCACTTCAGGATAAGGCCCACACTTATTTGCATTACACAGCGGCCCTTTGTGATCTGCTATCTTCTTCTTTTCACTTCTACTGCCACTTCTTGTTGACATCTGGATTTAACCATTGCTGAAGCAGACACTGAATTAAACTGACTGAATCCCTTTATGACCTCGTGCCTTTATGATAAAAGTTCTGTTCTCTCCTTCCACAGTCTTACTTTCTACTTATTTTTCAGAGCAACTCATGGAAACTGTCTCTGGGTATAGACTTTTCTTCTCTGTCCCGTTTGAGCCCAGTACTCACAGCAATCCTAGCTCTTTCTTTGCAGTCAAGTTGATGAATTGCAGTATTTCCCAACTTAACATTTTCCAAAAGGTGGTTCACGGTGTTAATGCACTTGTAAAGACAGTAATGGTGTCTGTTTAACAAGAAAATAATTATTTAACCTGTCAAGCATTAAAATAATTGTCTAAACTTTTCCGTCCCTCTAAAATAGGTTCACTGGAGAGTTTCCAAGTGTGGATTGAGGATCCTGAGAGGTGGTTATTCCAGCCCAGTAACCATGACCCAGAGTCAGTAGCTGCAATGTTTTATTCTTCAGTGAAACCATGCTACTTACCTTGTGATAGTCAGTGACCACTTTAAGCTTTAATTGTGTGTGTTTATTATAGGTCATATACTGTTTAAATCCATAACAAATGATAAATTCTATGATATATAAAGAAATTTGGGTTTGAAATTTGATAAGCTAATAGGGAGATATAAATATTCTAAGATTATAGATTTACCTCACCACAACTCCTAAAGAGCCATTAATCATACTTATGATTAAATATCTTAGGATGAATTTTAAGATAAAACTAATACTTAAAAAACCAGAGTTACAAGAAAACCATATTGATGATCCTTTCCAATCTGATTTTTTACTTATTAGGAACTAAGACATTCCTCCTCACAATATGTTATTTACAGATTTGCACTTGTAAATAGGAGTCTGAAACCTGTTGATTTTTTTTGAAACACAGAATGCAAAATACCAAATATCAGATGCTGAAAACAGGTTTTATCCTTTAAAATACTGTTTAACATGTAGTTAAATTTCAATGCACAATTTAATATATATTTAATTCAAACCAAACATGTCATGATTACAGTTATGTGTTGACAGATTATGCTTTTTCTTATGAAACTAAAATATAATGAATCTCTCGTGACATGTGTTAAATGGAAAGCAAGTCAAAATGTTTTCGTGCTTAGTTCAAGAATTATTAAAGCTTCCTCTCTAGATACCTACAAGGCTTGGAGTCATTTACTTCAGTTCTTTATTTAAAAGTCATTGTTTTGGTGAGTTCTTCAGTGGGCACTCATTTTAAATTGAAAAATATTCTCTAACGTCTTCCTTATCCATCTTCTTTCCATAGTTTAGCTTCCCCTTGACATTATTCACTTTATTACATACAATAGATATTATTTTTCAAAAATATACTATTAATTATCACCATGAAAGCAGGGACCTTGTCTGCCATGTGTGTCATTGGACTTCTGGTGTCTAGAATAGCATCTGTCCCTTAGCAGATGCTCAATTAAATCATTTTGAAAAAGAATAATAAGATAACTTTCTAAAAAAAATTCAATATATTGATCTAAGAGATATTTTATACTTAAATACATTTGTATATCATACATTGTCATAAGTATTTATATGTTTTAACATTTAATGAGGTTTTGCATGTGAGATCTTATTTTGTAAGCACATAATATGGGAAAAATGTTACAGAAAGAATTGTGTTGTAGTTTTGATTCCCTTCAGACTGTGAGTTTTTGTGACTAATAATAGTTGTTCATTTCAAAATTTTTTTCTTGTTTTTTTCTCTAATGTTGCTTATATGCAGCTCATATTTGTACTCAAACCTCTCCCAATTTAAAAATGTCTGAGCCCTTCCTACCAAAAAAAAAAAAAAGAAGAAGAAGAAGAAAAGAAAGAAAAGAAAAGAGATTCTGTGGTCCCTCCCCCAAAGTCTTAGCCAACATCTTAAAAATCAGCAAGGAAAATATGAGGAAATAGAAATAAATGAACCATTAAATGAGTGAATTAATGATAATGGTAGCATGAGACTGAATTTTCATGACACACTGATGTGACCATCCTGTAAGACATGTATTATAAATCTAATACCTTGTTCAGATCATACATCTAGTGCCCATCCATCAGTTACTTCCTCAGCCCCTAGTTCTCTTCCCTGTTCACCCCAGCACTGTAGTCCCAATGTCAGTTAAACAACTAGTCAGAGTGATATTTGCTCATTGCTGAGAGTAGAAGTCACTCTGCTGGTGGATACTTACTTGAGGTCTAAAGACAACTCAGGTAAATATGGGCAGAAATGTGATGGAAAATTAACAGAAGCTGAGTTTTGCAAAACATTAAAATATTTTTATTTTCAGTTAGGGAAAATATATGACTAATACTCATCTCAGAGCAGAAGGAGAAAAGTGATTAGAATTTTCCTGAGTCAGAGAAGTTAACACTGCTGAAGATGAGGTCATGAGTGACTATAACTTTCCCATCTGTATTAGCTGCCCAAGAAACAACTCCTATTGTTCTTGATAAACAAAAAAGACTTCAGTGTTCTCATTTCCTTCTGAGAATGCTTATGTTATGGGGAGGGTAAGGGCACAGTTACTGGCCATTGTTCTAGGTTTGAAAGTAGGGAGGGTAAGTATTGGAGACCAATGACTGCTTCCCCATTAGATGTTGACCAGGTGGGCATCTCATGTTCTCTTCATGTACCTGCAAAATTCTTTGGCATTTCCACATCACACCTATAATACAGGCATGATTCTGAGATGCTACCCTATAAATTGTGAACTAGAGGTAGTAATCATACTATTTATTTTCTTAACAAATTTGTTTTTCACATGATTTCTCCTACAACCTTGACCACACACTTATTTGTACTCCCAGCTGGACATCCTGAAATTATAAGGGCATACATCCTGAGTTTTACAAAATCCTCAGCACGGCTTACCTTCTTAGTATAAATAACTTGCATGCACAATGCTTTTCCTCCAAATTCTCAAGGAGCATTGTGAGAGGGTAATTAAAGCAGTCTGTTTCTCCAGCACGTTCTGTCTGTTTTTTCTTTTCATTATTAGATGTGATGACACATTTGCCTGTGTGGCTCCCCACAGATGGCACAGAAATTTTGTGATCAAATGGTAAGAGTAAACCAACTGTCGTCTCTGATCACAGCTTTCCATGTTGTTTTCCCTGTGCAGGAATCTCACTTTAATAAAATGCTTACTTTTTTCAAAGTGGAATTATCTGCTCTGCAGAAGACTTTAGAATACACTGGAAACTTTGAAAAAAACAACTGAACATGTTTAATCACTAGCTAATTTTCTGTGTCATGCTATGACTTTGATTTTAAAAAAACTAATTTCAATACTCTGTACAGGAAAGTTGATTAAAAATACTTTAATTCAGTGGCTTTTGTTTACCAGGAAAATAGAAATAAATACAAATGTTTGGGTTTTTCTTGAATCATGTGAATTGATAAGGACATACTGAACTGTATTATTTTATAGTCTTTATGTTGGTTCTAAGTTTATACTATTAATAGGTGCAAATGCCAAGACCATTAAGCAAGAATATTTTTTTTTCAAAAAAAGAAAACCTAAATGGAATGAAATACCTCAGAAAACAAAGAATACTACTAGATGTGGTCACTTCAACACTTGTTTAAAAAAAGCCTAAAAATAAGCTTAGGCCTTCAGTGATGGAGACAGGGAGAGGTCACACATATCAGTTAGAAGTTAAAAAATGTGATTTCTATTTGGTGTCTCACCTTCAACTGTGTTTTTCATTTATTTGTGTTTTGGCCAAAGAGTTAAAGAAATGAAAGAGAAAAGGTCAAAGAGCTGATTTATCAGGCAAGTCTCAAGAAACACGTTGATTTGGAATGATAATTTGGAAAAAGAGTGGCAGACAAAAGCTGCTTCTCTGGGAAGTGCAGAGAAGGGCTTTGGAGCTGCATGAGCTGCAGGAGATCTCTGACAGCCAGTGTGGGACTAGTGTGTGTTCTTGTCAGTATCTATGGTCACTGCACTGAGAATAAGAAAAACTCAAAAGAAAGTGTAGCCTGTAATATTTTTGAGCCTAAAGCATGTGACCCAGAATTACATCATGCAACAACTGGTAACAGATGAAGTCAGGCATAGTGGAGTCAGTGGTTGAAAAAAATGTGATATTAGAAATCTATGCTGGGCTTCCTTCCCTACTATGTGGCATCTATGCTGTTGAGTAAGTAATTTAAACGATCTGCATATCATTCTTACAGGAGTAAACTCTAGAGATGGACCAGAGGGACATCCACATAGCTATCAATCCAGGGACTTTTAATGTTGGATCCCCTAAAAGCTAGTCTTGAAAAGATATGCAGTATTACCAATTTTCTTGAGTTTAGACTAGTTCCAGTTCAAGTGCTAATGTTTACTATCCCTGTGGTGTTGAGAAACTATTTAATCTAACATTTATTTTTCTCACTTATAAATTGAAGCAATCCTATTATTGGGATTGTAAAGTAGTTATGAGGATCAAATGCATCAATGTAAGCAAAATATCTAATTCACAGTGTTAATTGAGTGATATGTATTGTTATTTATATACTGGAGTTTAGACTTTATATTTGCTTTAAACATTCTATCTAGCTTACTGTATGCATTGACTTAAATGACTAAGAAGCATTTGCTGTGATTACAGGTAAAAATAACCTTGCCCCATCCATTGTCTTTGGATCATATGGCTTACCTGTACTGCTCGTACATATTAAGTCTATTTCTTTCCTTAGCTTCACTGTTTTCAACATACAAATATCAGTAACAGTTCTAGCTTCTGTGAAATAGAGGTTTTTCTATGAAAGAGGTACTTTTTTTTTAATTTTAAAGAGAATAAAAGAAAAGAGGGCAGAACAAAGCAGATCAGAACAGAACAACATAAGCAACATAACACTTTACAATAAGAAAACCAGACATTAACAGTAGCTGTCAAAATATTGCTTTCTCTGCTATAGTTGAGCATAGTTTCAGATACAATAATATCAAACATAACACAATAGTATAAAACCATTCAAGAGAATGAAAGAATTACAGGACATTCTGAACTGAATAACTATGATCAATGGTTACTGTAATATCTCATTTTGAATAAAAAGATTTGTTTATACTATCACATATATTAAAATCCCAATAAGACACAACATGGTAGAACCGATGGTAATAGCAGAGTAGAAGCATGGTAGGACTTCTGAGCAAGATGATATTAACTCAGCAATGGCTGCCATAATGTTTTGTTTTCTTCAAAACAGCTGTTCATACCATCACACATAATAAAGTAAAACAAAACAAAACAAAACAAAACAAAACAAAACAAAACAAAACAGAATAAACATTCCAACTGATGAATGAAAACATTGAAAGGCTTCAAAGCTATGAAATGGGAAATCATGATTACCATAAAATCTTATTTACTCTTACCAACTCTCATACTAGGGAGACTATACAGTATTTACACATGTGAGTTTGGTTTATTTCGCTTATGAGTATGGTCTCAAGTTGTGTCTATTTATTTATAAATATCTCAATGTGATCATTCTTTATAGCTGAGTAGTACTCCATTGTATAAAAATACCACAACTTTTTAATCCATTCCTCAGTTGATGGTAACTTAGGTTGTTTCCAAGATCTGGCTATTACAAATTGTGCTGCTATAAACATGGGTGCACATATATCACTGTGGTATGATGTTTTCAGTTCTTCTGGGAATATGCCTAGAAGTGGAATAGCTGGGTCAAATGGGACCTCCAAACCCAGCTTTTTGAGGAATCTCCAGACTGTCCTCCGCAGTTGCTGCACCAGTCTGAACTCCGATAACAGTGCAGAAGAGTTCCTTTTTCCCCAAAGCCTCTCCAGCATTTGTTGTTGGTAGTTTTTTCTATCCCGGCCATTCTTTCTGGGGTGAGATGGAATCTTAGTGTAGTTTAAATTTGCATTTCTCTAATGACTAGTGATGATGAACATTTTTTCATGTATTTATTTGCCATTCATATTTCTTCATCTGGGAACTGTGTATTCATTTCAGATTCCCATTTTTGGATTTGAATTTTGAATCTTTGGGTCTTTGAATTTGAGGGTCTGATTTTTAAAAATTCTTTATAAGTTTTAGACAGAAGTCCTTTGTCTGAGGGACAATCCATTAAGATTTTTTTCCCAATTTGTGGGTTTTCTTTTCACTCTGCTGGAATTCTCTTTTGACATGCAGAAACTCTTTAATAAGATGTGGTCCCAGTTATTGATTCTGGGAAGTATTTCTCGTGCAGTTTGATTCTTGTTCATGAATTCTCTACCTACCCCTATATCTTCGAGGTTTTTACCTACTTTGTCTTCCAACAGATTTAGTGTTTCTGTTTTAAGATTTAGATCTTTGATCCATTTAGATTTTAGTTTAGTACATGGTGATAGGCATGGGTCTAGTTTTAGTCTTCAGCATATGGATAGCCAATTTTTCCAGCACCATTTGTTGAAGAGACTGTCATTCTTCCAGCAAACATGTTTGGCCCCTTTCTCAAAGATAAGGTGGTTGAGTGAGTTTGTGGTTGCGGTTGTATCTTCTAATCTATTGCATTGATCTTCAGGTCTGTTTTTATTCCAGTACCATGTTGATTTTATTACTGTAGTTTTGTAGTATAATTTCAAATCAGGGATTGTGATGCCTCCTGCCTTGTCTTTGCTGCTTAGAATTGCCTTTGCTATTCTAGGTCTCTTCTGGTTCCAGATGAATTTTAGGAGTGATTTCTATAGATCTATGAGATATGTTAGTGGTATTTTGATTGGGATTGTGTTGAATCTGTATAGCAATTTTGGGAGAATAGCCATTTTTATGATGTTTGTTCTTCCTATCCATGAACAGGGGATGTCTTTCCATTTTCTGAGGTCCTCTTCGATTTCCTTTTTCAGGGTATTATAATTTTCCTTGTATAGCTCTTTTACTACTTTTGTGAGATTAATTCCTAAGTATTTCATTTTTTTGGATGCTAGTGTGAATGGTGTGGCTTCTCTTACTTCTCTCTCAGTATTTTTGTTGTTAGTGTATAGGAATGCTATTGATTTTTGAATATTGACTTTGAATCCAGCTACATTGCTGAATTTATTTATTATATCTAGGAGTTTTTCAATGGAGTTTTGGGGGTCTTCTATGTAAAGTATAATGTCATCTGCAAATAATGATAATTTAACTTCCTCTTTTTGTATCTTTACTTCTTTTATTTCTCTCTCTTGTCTAATTGCTCTGGCTAGTATTTCCAGTACTATGTTGAATAGGAGTGGTGATAGGGGACATCATTGTCTTGTACCTGATTTTAAGATAAAGGCTTTCAGTTTTTGACCATTTAATATGATGCTGGCTGTTGGTTTGTCATAGATTGCCTTTATCATATTGAGGTAAAGACCATCTATTCCAATTCTCTGTAAGGTTCTTATCATAAATGAGTGTTGGACTTTATCAAAAGCTTTTTCTGCATCTCTAGAGATGATCATGTGGTTCTTACTTTTGGCTCTATTGATATGGTGGATTACATTTATTGATTTATGTATGTTGAACCATCCTTGCATTTCTGGGATGAATCCCACTTGATCATGGTATATAATCTTCTTGATGATTTGCTGCATCCTGTTTGGTAATATTTTACTGAGAAGTTTTGCATTTATGTTCATTAGGGAGATTGGCCTATAGTTCTCTTTTTTAGTTGGGTCTTTCTCAGGTTTTGGTACTAGAGTGATATTTGCTTCCAGGAATGACTTAGGAAGAATTGCTTCCCTTTCAATTTCATTGAAGTGTTTGAGGAGTGTCGGTAATAAGTCTTCTTTATATTTCTTGTAGAATTCTGCATTGAATCCATCTGGGCCTGAGCTCTTCTTTGTTGACAAAGACTTAATTACATTTTCAATTTCATTAATATAAATTGGGTTTTTCAGCAGCTTTACGTCTTCCTGATCCAGCTTGGTAGTTCATATGTATCTAGTTCATATGAATCTGTCTATTTCTTCAGTGTTATTGAACCTATGAGCATAGAAGTTTTTGAAATAGATGTTGATGATCTTCTGTATTTCCACCGAGTCTGTAGTAATTTCACCTTTTTCATTCCTTATTGCATGAATTTGAGTTTTTTCTTTCAAAAGAGGTACTTTTAAATAATATATGCCTTATTATGGCATAGAAATAGATGCACACCAATGGAACAAACCTGAGTCAAAAAGTAAACTCCCATGTTCATAATTAATTGAGGTTCAACAACAGTGCCAAGAAAATTTAATGGTGAAAAATAGCCTTTTCAACAAATGGAGCCAAAATGTTTGCATATGCATATGTAAAATAATGAAGTAGGATTCCTACCTCATAATATAAACATCAATGAAAAACAGATAAAAATACCAAATTATAATAACTCTTGCAAGTCCTCTCATAATCTCTTAAAAGAAAAAATAAGCATGACTTTGGATTAATCAGTGGTTTTTCACATATGACACCTAAGTATAAGCAACACAAGAAATAGACAGATTTAATTTAAAAAATCTAAATAATTTGTGTTGGAAAGTACATTGCACTGAAAACAAACAAAATAACACAGAATGGGAGAGAACATTTGAAAATCGTATATCTAATACAGACTTACATTTAGAATATATAAAGGACTTAATTGCTCAATAACAAAAAAAACCCACAGTTTTTGAAAACAGAGTAAAGTATCTGAATAGACATAGCCAACGAACAGATAATAAAAATGTATATCATTATCCATTAAGGAAATGGAAATAGAAACCACAATGAGATACTGCTTCCTATTCAAAAGGATAGTTGTAATAAAAGAGTAAGAACATAATAAATGGTGAGAAACTGAAATCCTTATACATTGTTTGTGGTTATATAAAATAATGCAGCTACTTTAGAAAACACTGTTAGTCCTCAAAAGATTAAAAATAAACTAACCTACTGTCTTAGATACTTTTCTTTTGTTGGTGAGACAAAATACTTGACACTCAAAGGAGGGAAGATTTATTTAGCTCACAGTTTGTGGAGATTTTAGTTAATTGGCTGGCTTCAAGGCAGAGTGGCACATGGCAGAGGGGCAAATGTTCATGGTGGCAGAAGACAGCCAAAGCAAAAAGTGAGGAAGAGACAAGACTCTTTCTGTCCCTTATATATTGTATCTATACTACCCACTTTAGGGGAGGAGCAGCACTCACACCCTTAATCTCAGCATTAGACCGTGAATCAGTCACAAACTCTAGATTCAGCCACCTTCAAAAATCCCAGCTTCCATGACATGTGAAGCTTTTGGGTGACTTCCAGACATATACCATAACACCTAATTATCTAGCAATTCTACTCCTAGTTAGATATCTAATAGAAAGGAAGACATTTAGAATCTTTATGTTAATATTAATGGCAGTATTATTCATAATAGCTCAAATGTGGAGAACCTAATGTGCACATACTTATGAATAATAAATGAAATGTGGCATAACCATATGATGGAATATTATTTAGCAATAAAAAGGAATGGAGTCTGAGCACATGCTATAGCATGAATGAATATTGAAAGCATTATGATAAGTGAAAGAAACCAGTCATAACAGACTCCCATTGTATTATTACATTTATATGAAACATTCAAAACAGTCAAATATATGGAGACAAAAATAAACTCATGACCTCTTGGATCTTAAGGGATAAGGGAAGACAGTAATACCCTAGTTCTTGGATATTTCTGTTTGTGAAAAATTTGGTTCCTGCACAGAAGAATTGGGCAAAATTTTACTTGTGTTCATGAACTCCAATTGAGTGAGAAATGTAACCCAACTTTTTCCCCCAGAATCATGGAGTGATTTAAATTCATGAACTGAGGTGCCACCACAATGGAGGATGATTATGAATTAATAAGAGGCTTCTTTTTTGGTTGAAACAATCTAAAATTGTGATGTTGAAATACTCTGTGAACATACTGTGAACTAATGAGTTATATTAAATGGGTGAATTATATAATATTTAAATTGTACCTCAATAACGCTATTGCATGGTAAGCAAACAAAATCTATGAGGACAGGTCAGACAATGTATCTAAAATAATTTTAAAAATTCAAATCCAAGATTATATTATTTTTGGAAAAATTTCCAACTTAATTTTTTAAACAAAATGTATAGTGTGAAATTAAGAAAGAAGGGAAATTTCAAGATAATTTTGATAGGTCAAAGAAGAAAGCTGTTTTGAGTTTTTAAATTATTATCTTGGGGCTCCACTTTACTTTGCACATATGGTTATGGTCTACTTGAAAGTTTTTCCATGGATTATATTCTCCATAAATGTCTTCTTAAAAAGTCTTTCAAATGATTTTAAAGCTCTATTTATGCAAACTAGTTCTCCCTCTGAAAGCCTCAGCTCTTTATCTGAATGCATGGAGTGTGTTAAGGTTGAGACTCATTAGGACTGCAGAGTCCTTTCTGGCTCAGGGAAAGTAGCTACACTTCACTCTGATGCAGAAAGAAGAGGAGTTTTGCTAGGAAGGACAAATTCAGTCTATGTGCTTTTATCTCACAATCATTTTTAAAGCTATGTCTACTTCTAGCAAGCAAACACATAAGATGTGAAGAAAGGTGGCCTAAATATGACTGAATTAGTGTAAATCTATCTTTTTGAATAAAAAAATATTAGTTTAAAAAAAGAGCTTAGTGAAATGATTTCAGTGGAACGGCAGTATATCATAGTTACCATTTTTGTGGCATTTATAGTGAAAAGAAATGCAGGGAAATAGGAACTGAGAGGAGAATATGAAAGCAGTATAACTGGGTTAGAACATAAGACTCAATGAAAATATTAAAGCAAAAATATTTATATAGAAGCTAGAAGCACCATATTTAATCTCCAAGTGAGGGAATACTATGATTCACATGCTTTGAAAAAGATTTGGGAGTTGCAATGCCATAACCTAAAATATTTTTTGGGTCACTCCTTTGACTATGAATAGTGTAAGACTAGATTAGTCTAGTCTAAGCCACATCATAAACACCCTGCATGTGTTAACTTACCTTTTTCTTTTTTTTTCTTTTTTGGTAATGGGTATCAAACTCATGACTTTGCACCTGCCAGGCAAGCATTTATTTTACTGAGCTAAATCCCCAGCCCTCCCATCTTATTCTCAATGTGTATATAGGTTCTCTTGTGAGACTTCTTCCTTTTACTTCAGCAAGACTGTGGCTAGGTGGAACCTCTGAACACAAACTAGTCTTCACAGGGTGAGATAAGACTTGAGGAACTTTTAGTTTTGATTCTGAGGACTTTTAAGTTTTTGATCTTGCCCCTGAATTCAGACTGAAGTGAACTGACCATTGACTTAAAGCCATCCTATTGTCTTCACTGTATAGAATGGCATCAATGCCTTACCTGCTTTTATTAGTCAGGAACTTGTGCCAGGAAAAATGCTCTGGCTTAGAGTTGGTTGTGTTGTATATTTCAACATAATGGTAGGCAGAATGATGGACCCTCCCAGATGTCCTGTTCACAGTATTCTATACCTGCACATGTTTTACTTTACATACCAACAAAAACAGCAACAAAACCCCTCAAAACCCCCAACTTTGCATGGATAATTAAAGTAGCAATCTTGAAAAAGGAAGATGGATTTGGTTATTTGGGTAGGCTCAATGTAATTACATGGATTTTTAGGGTGGCAGAGTCAAGGAGGCAACTTTGAAGGTGCTATGTTGCTACTATGAAGACAGTGAATGTGTCAAGGAGACAAAGAATGCAGGCAAATCCAAGAGGAAGAGATAACAATCATAAATATATATGCAACAAATATCAGTACATGCAGTTATATAAAACAGTTTTTGATGGATATGAGCAATCAAATAAGCCTTAATACAACTGTATTGGGAGACCTCAATATCCTGCTTTCACAAAAAGACAGATCAACTAGAAAAAAAATCAGTAATGAAATAATAGAACGTATCAAACTTTTGAGCAAATAGACTTAGTAGATGTCTATATAGTGTTCCATCCCACAGCATCAGAATACACGTTCTTCTCAGCTGCACATGGGACATTCTCCAAAATAGACCATATACTGGCTCATAGAACATGCTTAAGTAAATGCAAAGAAATTTGAAATTATCCCATGTATACTGTCAGACCACAGTGCAACAAAATTGGAAAACCATGACAAAGGAAATGACAATAACTTCATCAACACATGGAAATTAAATAGTACCCTACTGAACAATCAATGGGTCACAAATGAAATTAAAGAAGAAATTAGACAGTTAAATGTTAAATGACAATGACAATACAACATACTGGAACTTGTGGGACACAACGAAAACAGTTTTAAGAGAGAAATTTATAGCAATAAATGTCCATGTTGAGAAAACAGAGCAAACACATACAAACAACTTAATGCTGAACCTCAAACATCTAGAAAAAGAAGAGCAGGCTGAACCTAAAGCTCATACAAGGGAGGAAATTATATGGATCAAAGCAGAAATTAACACATTGGAGATTTAAAAAACAATACAGAGAATCAATGAATTGAAGAGTTGGTTCTTTGAAAGATTAAATAAAATTAATAAACCCTTAGCCTACCTTATCAAAAAAATGAAAGAAAAGACTCAAATCCATGCAATTAGGAATGAAAAGGGTGAAATTACAATGTACCACACAGAAATCTAGAAAATCATCCATACCTGCTTTGAAAACTTGTATTCTAATAAGATGGAAAACAAGAAGAAATTCATAGATTCCTAGACACATAAGAATTACCAAGGCTGAATCAAGAAGATGTAAAAATCTTAACTAACCCAATATCAATAAATGAAATTAAAGATGCAATTAAAACTTATCAACAAAGAAAGCCCAGGCCCTGATGAATTCACTGCTGAATTCTACAAGAAATTTAGTGAAGACCTAATACCACTACTTCTCAAACTCTTTAATGAAATTGAAAGGGAAGCAATATTCTCAAATTCATTCCTGGAAGCAAGCATTACTCTGATTGCAAAACCAGAAAAGGACCCAGCTAAGAAAAAGAATTACAGGCCAATCTCCCTAATGATGCAAAAAACCACTGATGCAAAAATCATCAGTAAGATACTGGGAAACAGATGGCAGCAAATTGTCCAAAAGATTATGCACCATGATCAAGTGGGATTCATCCCAGGGATGCAGGGATGGTTCAACATACGTAAATCCATAAATGTAATACATCATAGTAACAGAGCCAAGGACAAAATCATATGACCATCTCAATAGATGCAGAAAAAGCTTTTGACAATGTCCAGCACCAATTCATGATAAAAACCCTACATAAAATTGGAATAAATGGTCTTTATCTCAATCTGATAAAAGCCATCTAAAATAAAACAGTAGCCAACATCATACTAAATGGAAAAAAAAAACCCAAAAGCTTTCTCTGTAAAATCAGGAACAAGACAAGGATATTCACTGTCTTCCCTCTTATTCAACATAGTCCTGCAAACTTTAACCACAGCAATTAGACAAGAGAAAGAAATAAAAGGAATGAAGTTAGGAAAGAAAGAAGTTAAACTATCATTATTTGCAGAAAACATGATACTCTACTTAGAGAACCCCAAAAACTCCACCAAAAGAGTTCTAGATTTAATAAGCAAATTCAACAATGTAGCTGGTTATAAAGTCGACACTCAAAAAGCTTTCTTGTACATCAATAACAAACTCATTAAGAGAGAAATCGGGGAAGCAATTCCTTTTACAATAGCATCCAAAAAATGAAATACCTAGGAATCAAACTAATAAAGGTTGTAAAAGACTTGTACACTGAAAACTGTAGTACTCTGTAAAAGGAGATTGAAGATTATATTTGAAAATGGAGAGGTATCCTATGCTTTTGAGTAGGAGGAATCAATGTAGTGAAAATGACCATATTTCCAAAACTGTTCTACAGACTCAATGCAATCCCAGTCAAAATTCCAATAGCATATCTTACAGAAGTATAGAAAACAATGCTAAATTCATCTGGAATCAGAAAAGACCTAGAATAGCAAAAGTGATCCTGGGCAACAAAGACAAGATAGGGAGCATCACAATACATGACTTGAAATTATACTATAAATCGACTGTGATAAAAACAGTGTAGTGCTGCAAAACAAAACAAAACAAAACAAAACAAACATCCCCCCCAAAAAAACCAGACCTGAAGATCAGAGCAGATTAGATCGGAATAGATTAGAAGATGCATAAACAACTGCAGACACACTAAGCTACCTTATTTTTGACAAAGACGCCAAACACTTTCACTGGAAGAAAGATAGCCTCTTTAATAAGGGTGTTGGAAAAACTGACCTTCCACATGCTAAAAATTAAAACTGGACCCATATCTTTTACCAAGTATTAAGCTAAAATCAGGATGGATTAAAGATCTGAATATTAAAACAGAAACATTAAATTTTCTGGAAGATAGAGTAGGTAAAGCTCTTGAAGATATTGGTAGGCAAAGACTTTATGAGTCAAACCCAGATTGCATAGGACTTATCTCAAAGAATCAACAAATGGGTTCTTATCCTACTGAAAAGCTTTTGCACAGCAAGGGAAACCACAAACAGAGTGAAAATATAACCCACAATGTAGGAGAAAATGTTTGCCAGCTGTTCCTCAGATAAAGGATTACTACAAAGAACATATAAAGAACTAAAAAAAAAAAATAAGGATCCCAGATTTAAAGACCCAATCCAAAAATGGGCACTTCAGATAAATAAACACAAACAGGAAATAAATATGTGAAAAAATGTTTAACAGCACTGGTCATTCAATAAATGCAAATTACAGTAACACTGAGATTTCACATTACCCCAGAAAGAATGGCTAGTATTAAGAAATCAACCAACAACATATGCTGGAGAGGCTGTGGAGAAAAAAGAACCCTTCTTCACTGTTGGTGGGAATGCAGACTGGTGAAACCACTGTAGAAATCAGTGTTAAGATTCCTCAAAAAACTAGGATTGGAAACCCCATTTAACACAGCTATTCCACTTTTATTTTTTTTTCCTTTTTTTTTTAATTTAAAAGAGAATAAAACAAAAGGGGGCAGTACAGAGCAGATCAGAAGAGGACAACATAGGCAACACAGTACTTTACATTAACTCAACTGGACATCAACAGTATTTAACACCATATCTCTTACTCTGCTATAGTTGAGCATAGTTTCAATTATAATAATATCAAACATAACACAATAGTATAAAGCCATGCATATAGTGAAAGAATTACAGGGCTTTCTGAACTGAATAACAGAAAATGATCAATGGGTACTATAATATCTCATTTTTGATAAAAAAGAAAACAATTTGTTTGAACTATCACACATATTCAAATTCCAATAAGACACAATGTGGTAGATAGAACCAACGGTAATAGAACAAAAAAAGCATGGTAGGACTTCTAAGAAGGATAATATTAAATCAGCAATAGCTGTCATAATGTTTTCTTCAAAACAGCTGTTCATATCATCACATATGATATAGTCAAACAAAACAGGATAACACC
>PVJX010006808.1:0-75077 GCA_004027295.1 Dolichotis patagonum
TTTCTTTTCACTCTGCTGGAAACCTCTTTTGACATGCAGAAACTCTTTAATAAGATGTGGTCCCAGTTATTGATTCTGGGAAGTATGTCCCATGCGGTTTGATTCTTGTTCATGAATTCTCTACCTACCCCTATATCTTCAAGATTTTTACCTACTTTGTCTTCCAACAGATTTAGTGTTTCTGTTTTAATATTTAGATCTTTGATCCATTTAGATTTTAGTTTAGTACATGGTGACAGGCATGGGTCTAGTTTTAGTCTTCTGCATATGAATAGCCAATTTTTCCAGCACCATTTGTTAAAGAGACTGTTGTTCTTCCAGCGAGCATGTTTGGCCCCTTTATCAAAGATAAGGTGGTTGAGTGAGTTTATGGTTGTGGTTTGCATCTTCCAATCTATTCCATTGATCTTCAGGTCTGTTTTTATTCCAGTACCATGTTGATTTTATTACAGTAGCTTTGTAATATAATTTCAAGTCAGGGGTTGTGATGCCTCCTGCCTTGCCTTTGCTGCTTAGAATTGCCTTTACTATTCTAGGTCTCTTCTGGTTCCAGATGAATTTTAGGAGTGATTTCTCTAGATCTATGAAGTATATTAGTGGTATTTTGATTGGAATTGCGTTGAATCTGTATAGTAATTTTGGGAGAATGGCCATTTTCACAATGTTTGCTCTTCCTATCTATGAACAGGGAATGTCTTTTCATTTTCTGAGGTCCTCTTCGATTTCCTTTTTCAGGGTATTATAATTTTCCCTGTATAGGTCTTTTACTTCTTTTGTAAGATTAATTCCGAAGTATTTCATTTTTTTGGATGCTAGTGTGAAGGGTGTGGCTTCTCTTATTTCTCTCTCAGTATTTTTGTTGTTAGTGTATAGGAATGCTATTGATTTTTGAGTATTGACTTTGTATCCAGCTACATTGCTGAATTTATTTATTATACCTAGGAGTTTTTCAGTGGAGTTTTGGGGGTCTTCTATGTAAAGTATGTCATCTGCAAATAATGATAATTTAACTTTCTCTTTTCCTATCTTTACTCTTTTTATGTCTCTCTTGTCTAATTGCTCTGGCTAGTATTTCCATACTGTGTTGAATAGGGACATCCTTGAGACTGAGTAATTTATGTATAATGGAAGTTTCTTGCTCATAGCTCTGTAGGCTGGGAAATTACAGTGGCTGGGAATGCCACTGTAGATTTGGTGTCTGCTGAGGGCTTGTCCTCTGCTTCATAGGTTGTAGGCAGAAGAAACAAGTGTACTTCTTCAGGCCTCTTTTCCTGCTCATGAGGATGGGTCCTCACCACCTAGCAGCCTCCTAAAAACCTCTTAAAATCTTGCAGGGATGTATCATTTTCATGTCTTAGAGGACTAAGCTGAGATTGAGAAGGTGTAGGTTTCATGTCTAGGATATTACCTATTTCACCAGTCTCTTTCCTCAGTTTCCTAGAATTTACAAAAATAACCCTGTGGCTTCAGTCCACCTTAACAGTATATCCATGGTCCACCCTCTTCCTGAGCCCACACCAACTCAAGCGGTGCTTGACTGTCCCAGAGCTGTACCAACATGGCTACTTCTGTGATCCTCTTGATAATGTCAGTTTCCAGCTCCCAGTTTAAAATGACCAAAGACCTGTGATCTAAAAGTTTGCACAGTCTTAAATATCTAGAATATGCCCCCTGGAGGAATATGTTTGGTCATGTGGCTCTCCACTGGTCCAAAATGTACTTGCTTTTATCAAAATGATATGTACTATATTAAGTTGCCTGGCACCCTGAAAAATAACAAGAATATAATTGAACTAGTGCTTCTGAAGAATTAGTTTGCCTCATTTTAGACACTAGTTACATTTTTTACGGGATTGTTTTGTAAATCTCAAATCATTAAGTATGCTAGGAAAGCTGTCATTTTAATAGTTGAGACATAAAGGATTTATTAGATGAATATATTAGATGAATCTGTTTCTGTAGGGTATCATACTGTAGAATTTTGAAAAATTCTGGGCCATATCTTTTGATAAGGTACAGGATCCTTTTGTAACAGAAGTGCCTACTAATAAAATATTTAAAGGTTAAATGCCATGATGCCATGTTGTCTACATTCAGATGGTTCATGAGAGGAAAAGAAAATGCATGGTTTGGGGGAGAGTGGAAAGATAATTAATTCTTCAGAAAAATCACTGTATGATTCTTTGAACTTTTTTTGTATGTTTGAAGTTTTACAAAAGAAAGGGTCACAAAATTAAAACTAAAGATGCTTCCTAGTTTATTTAAATCTGGTTCTACACTACAAAGCAGCTGAGTAGCTTTTTTTTTTTTTTTTGGTACTGGGGATTGAACTCACAACATTGTGCTTGGTGGCTTGCCAAGCAGGCGCTTAAGCCACTGAGCTAAATCCCCAGCCCCAACTGAGTAGCTTTTATGCCTCTGAAATCCTAGCATGGATCCTTCACTCGGTAGATCACACCAACCCAGAAGCAAGCAAGTAATACTACCTGTACCTGAAACCAAGGTGACGAGATTGCTGACTTTTAGATTAGCACTTCAGTTATTAATCTCACATAAATTTAACCCAGGTGACTGAAAAATTAACTAATTTTCTGTATGTTTGCTAGCATATGACAAAGAGTGCTACTGCTTAAAGAAATAACCACAACATTCAAATCACTGTTAACACAGTAATTTCCCTAAACATCTTCAGTGTCTCTAAGGCCTCGTTTTGTATATTTGTTAATGACTTATCTTTTCCTTTCTCTTTTTTTTTAAAATGACATATTACTCTAACTTCAAAAAAGCACTTTTGTATATATTAAGAGAATTCAAGGTTCTGTTGCTGTTGTTTTATTTTTGGTGCTGGGCGCTGCACTAAGGGCCCTGTGCTTGCCAAGCACACCTTCTACCACAGAGCTACACCCCCAGCCGCAAGAATTCAGTTTTTTAAAAAAGATAATCATTTCCGTTTGTATGTTTGAGACTTTTGATGAGCGTGGGTAAAAGGGGAGAATAGGGAGTTAGGCTTTTGTATGTATTTTGTTAAAAAGAGAAATATGTACATATAGTTAGTGATTTGCTGTATTATCTTTACCATGAAAGGTCAGTGAGGGAGACATTATACAGGCATGTCCACATCTAAGGCCTTGACAGCGTGTCTGTATTTAAGCCAATCTGGTAACCCTTTACTCTGGCTAGATTAAAAAAAACACACACACACACAAAACTTTAATTGTGTGTGTACGTGTGTGTAGTTTCCCATTCTGGGCTCTGTCAGTGTAGCTCTATGGGGGAATAGATTTATATTCAACTAAAGAGGAAGCTATTCCTGGTTTCTGCTATTTAAATAATCAATTCATGAGAGAGAATGAGAGCTAGAGGAAAAAAATTGCAGTGGTGTTTAAACTTGAATGTATACAGAATCCTCCACTCTCCAACATAGTCTGCAATTTCGTGAAAGATACTCCACAATTGCAACATGAGCAAGTGTTTGTTTTCCAGCAGGATCTCTTAGTACAGTTCTACAGCACATACATTATTTTCAGATCATAAGACTGTATTAGTTGGGCAGGGAATATAGCTCACCAGCATAGCACTTGTTCTGAGTTCGATTTCTGGTACTGAAAACAAAACAAAACAAAACAAAAAAATGAAAAACCAAAGACTGTGTGTGAGTTGCTAATCCCTAAATTTTCTAATATATCACCCTAATGAATAATCTACTGTTTTACTCTTAGAATTATTATTATTATTATTACTGGGATTTGACCTCATGACCTTGCACTTACCAGGCAAGTGCTTGAGCCACTGAGCTAAATCCTTGACCCTCTCAGGGTCAAGGATTGTAGACTGTAGAGTCCCAAACTCTTATTCCTCCCCATCTATTTAATCACTGTGCAAACATTCTCTTCTTCAAATTAGCTTAAATTATTGTAGAATTTAGAAATACTTAAACAAACCTAATTGTCTATGTGATATGTTTTTGTTTGTGACTATCAATAGTATCATCACTGTAGTGTAGATTTTTCCTTCCATCGCCACTCCACCTTACCTCCATCCTTCCTCCATTGTCCCCTGAGGTAGAACCACACTTCCTGAATCACCTAGGTTATGTTTTGCCCATTAAATTACAAGAGTAGAGTGAAAAGTTGCTTGGGATTTCTGCCAGAGGATGTTCAGAAGAAACAAATCTAGTAACCCTCATCTGGCATAGTTTATACTCAGAAGCCAGCACGGAGAGACATGAAAGGTTAAATTCTTACACTGGAACATTTTTAGTTATATGTGCCTAAAGGCTCATAAAAGGCTTAATCTCCCCCACCCCCCAATACTGTTTGTATCAAATAGAGTAAACTTATTGAGGGCTTTTTTTCATAAATGTGTTGCTTGGAAGTCTTAGGAAGCTGGAGAAAACTAAACAGATTGGTAAGCACTCAGTTTTCATTCATGCAGATATTTTTAATCATAGGGAAAATTTTAAATTATTTTCTCTGACTTTAGTCAAGGACTCTAGAAAGCTGCAGATTGTGCAGTTTTGACTTAAGATTCTGATAGTAATCTCTAATTTTAGTTTGCTTTTTACAATGTTGACTTTTCTCTGCGTGTATATGTGTTCATGCTCATGTGTGTTGGTTACTGGGAACTGAACTCAGGGCTTTTGCACTGAGCTACATCCTCAGCCCTTTCTTTTTTTCTTTAAATTTTTTTTTTTTTTGAGACAAGATCCCATTAAATTGCTAAGATGCCCAGGCTGAGCCTGAGTGTACCATCCTCCTGTCTCAGCTCCCAGAGTACTAGGATTACAGGCATGTACCATCATCACTAGCTATTACTGACCTTTTGTTTCTACTACTTAGAAAGGTAATTAAGTCTTTCTAGATCTATAATTTAGCCTATGTCTATCCTAATTTTTAAGATTATTATTGGTTCATAAGCGTCTATTAGGGTATAGAACTCAAGATTTAAAATTACACTTTTTCGTGATGACCCCTGCAGACTTCTTGATAATTAATAATGTAGCAAAGGTCACTGTGAACTCTTCTCTTCAAGGTGGATTCTATACTTACTTGACTATCCTGTATTTTCTCAATGCCTGGGACAGGGCCTTCTGGGCCCTTTTGCCTCACGTGTATTGACTTAGCTAAGTCTTTGCTTGTAACTGTAGGCAGACAAGGACAGTTACCACTTTGAAAAAGAGATTGACCAGCTGTATCCAATATGGGGCAGGAGGCTGAGCACTCAGCACACACTTCTCATCCTACCTCTACTGTAACAGCTAATGCAAGAAAATAGAAGATGAGTTTTCAGATTTTTCATTAATATGCTCAGTGAGTTTTTACAGGATATTATTTCATCAGTAAAAGAAAAACGATATTCTCATACTCTCAGGATAAAGGGAGAGTAATACTTCACAATCTTTTATTTCCTGCTCTTTGCCAGCTTCTTTGGGCTTCTTGCTGTGTCTTTCACCCATCAGGCCTGATCCCACCTTAGGTCTTGATAACACTCTTCTGTTCACCTAGAAGACCCTTGAAAAGTCACCTAGCTGGCTCCTTTTCCTCCTTTGAGAGCCTAGAACGATACCTGGCGCACAGTAGATTCTGCTCAACAAATGGCTGTTGTGGGCTGCATGTGCAGGGTTTGATCCCTGGTGCCTCAGGAAAAAAAAAAGCCCAAGCCAATAGCTTTTGTTGTTTTTGTTTTCGCAGTGCTGGGGAATCCCATGCAGGGCCTAGTACATGTATCCCTGAGGTACATCCCCAGCTCCAATAAATAGTTTTTGAAAGAATGGAATCACAGCATACAAATAAATTCAGTAGAGAAGGTTGATGACAGAATGGACTCTGCAAGAAGGTGACTTAGAAAATCGAAATAAACTTACATGAAATTTTGTTGTGGCAGCAAGGAGTTACAGTTTTAAAATATGAGAGAAAACATGAGATAAAATATGAGATACATATGAGATAAAATATAAGATAAAATGTGAGAGAAAAATATGAGACTATATTTTAAGAGACCTAATTTCTATTTAAGGGGAATTTTAAAGGAAGAGTGCTAATAAAGGAAGTTATGGAAGAAAAATTTCTGAAGTAAAATAAATCTCAGATTTTGAATGTCAGGCAAGATTTTTGGGGGAAAGATCTAAATTGCTAACATTTTTGAATTGTGAAGTAAAGTGAATATTTCACAAAATTCTCACTACTCAGACTAACAGTTGCAACTAAAAGCCAGGGATGGTGGTATTCCCAGAATGTGGGAAGCTAAGGCAGGAGGATTGCTATGATTTCAAGGCCAGTCTGAACTATATAGCGAGACCCCACCTCAAAAACCCCCAAACAACCAAATAACTAAAAAAATTACACATAGAAGAATAAGAGTCAGTTAATTACATTTCTTCTTTGTTTCTTTTCTTTTTTCTTTCTTTCTTTTTTTTTTTTTGGTACTGGGACTTGAACTCACAACCTCATGCTTGCCAGGCAGTTACTGTGCTGCTGAGCTATATCTCTAGCAAGAATTACATTTTTCATCAGCAATTCTAAATGCTGGAGGATAATGGAATTTCATGTAATTCTGAGAGTTTCTGTAGCACTTAGGGAAAATTTATTTAAGTGTGAGGATAAATTAAAGATACTTTTGGAGTCACTAAATATGTTAAAAGATGCCCTTTCTGAAAAAGACTGCATGGAGATATGCTTCAACCAAATTAGTCAGAATTAAAGAATCAGTAAAATGAAGCCAAAAGTGGATTCTTTGACAAGATCAACAAACTTAGTATAACTGTTTGTTATACTAACCAAGGAAAAAGAAAGAACGATTATTCTGAATTGTTTGTCATGCAGTGCATAAATACAGGACAAGGAGTGAAGAATGCTATTGGAAAAATACGTGTCTGTTGTCATTTGTAGATTACATAATTGTCTACCTAAAGAAATCAAGAAAAATCAATGAGTGATATTATAATTAATGATAATGTAAAGTCAAAACCAAAATTTTCCTTAATGAACATTATCCTATAAGAAGAGAATAATGGAAAATATTGTCCAGTCACAAAGGAAATAGAAGTTTTAAAATCTAGAAATGAACTTGACAAGAAGTACATAATGCCTGTACCTTTACCTTTACTTATGGACATAAAAAGATTTGAATAAATGATGACCTATGCATGTTTTTTCTGGATGGGAATCTCTAGCCATTTAAAGAAGTTATCTTAAAATCTATAAATTTATTATAATACCATTCAGAATTCTTGTGGGTATTTCAGGGAACCTGACAGATTGATTCTAAAGTTCACTCAAATGTAGCCAAGGAAACACTGAGAAAAAGTACAGGGGACTGCTGCATTTCTGGCCCAGACTTGTAACCCTGCTACCCGCTGAGCAACTTCAGTGATCTACCGAGTCCTCAGACCCAGTAGGTCCCTAACTGCACATTCTGTTCTGGTGGATGTTACCCAGGACATTTCCTAGGACTAGATTTTACCACTGTCTGCTGTAACAATGAACCCAGACACCCGAAAGATATCCTTAACTCTGAAAGCCATTTTGATTCTTCCATTTTAGTCATCTCCAAAATTAAGCCATGTCCCACCAGTATTCTTTTATAGCTCTTAAATCTGTCTTCTTTCCTTAGTCACTATGTTACCTTACCCCATCATCTCTTGCTTAACTTCCTACAAGAGTCTGTTGGCATCTCTCCAATTCCAATCTTCCATCCTTTCAATGATTGTAGCTAAAGTAAATCTTCAAAAATCCAACTCTGAATCATGGTTTAAAAACCCTTAATAGGGCTGGGGATTTAGCTCAGCAGCATAAGCACCTGCCTTGCAAGCAAGCAGTCATGAGTTCGATACCCAGTACCCAAAAAACCCACAAAAAACAAAAAAAGAAAAAAAAAACCCTCTTAATATCTTGTTTTTGCTCAGTCCTAAGTCCAAGTTCACACGGCTTATAAAACTGCATGATACCCCCTTGCTTCCTCTAGTCTCTCTTTGTTCTACTTTCTCCTTCACTCCAAACTCTAGTCCTTTCTGGATCCCTCTCATTAACTATATGGACCCTGGTCTTTCTGTGCCTTTGAACTTACTGTTCTTGCTTTAGAAACACCGTTTCCCTCCCCACCTAGGTGAATTCATTCATATTCTTTCAAGTCTCACTGCGTAGACTGTTTCTTCCTAGAAGCCTTGCGTGTCTTCAGATCATGTCAGGTCTGACTGTTGAGTGTTCCTATAATGTGCCCTATTCCCTTTAATGTAACATGCTTTATATTTTATTGTAATTATGCATTTAACTTTTCCTGCTTCTGGTTTTTAAAACTCTATGAGAATGAAGACTTCATCTGCTTATTCAAGAGAACATTCTCTATTCCAGCACAATGTAGTGTCCTCAATAAGCACAGGTAATCAATGATTAATTAATTGCCAGAATCAAAACATACTAAAAAAGTCAGAGTTGGTGAAGCAATATGGTGTGGCAAAGAGCAAACAGATGAACTGAATAAAAATCAAACTTTCATGTAAATAGGTATTTAACATATAATAGGGATAAGGGTTCAGATTAGAAGAGAAAGATGTATTATTTAATAAAATAGTATAAAATCAATGGGCTATCCATGTTAGGCAAAACATTAAATGACGTGCAAGACTGTTTTGATTTCAGGTTACAAGTTCAACTCAAACTAGCTCAGTGGAGAAAGGGAGAATTTACTGGAGGGCTAGAACAGTATCATAAGAAAGGCATGAATAGCTACACAGTATCAATATATAAGAAGTACCATATCTCCTTCTAGACTAGAAAACTGCTAAGGTACATTCTCTCTCATCTTATGATGTCAAGCTTCTTTTTCTCCTAGGGTAGATTAACTCCAGGTGGCAAAGAATGTAGCCTTCTTCAGCTTCCAGACCTTGTTATCTTTTGAGGAAAAGCGTACTCTATGGCTTTATTCTGTGTTGAAAATCCCTGAGAAATTGCTTTGATTTGTGTGGCTTGTCATATGCCCACCATCTCCCAGTAAATCTTATGTCTAGGGAGACAGAGTGATGTGATACTCTCAGACAGGCTACATGTTGGTTTCTGCAGGCATTTATTTGTGTGCATGTGTGCACACACACATGTATGTGTGTGTCTTAAGCATGGAATGGAAGAAGGATGAGATGGCGATAAGGAAACTCTTCCAGAGAAGGCAGATAGCACAGCCATAGCCAAAGGGACTTTACGATGAGCTGGATGGTCACTCTGATTTTTGACTGCTTACCTGTTTTGTATCATACTAAAGAATAAAATGATAGATTTAATGTAAAATGTAAAATTATAAAAATACTAAAAGGAGCTGTTTTAAATATTTTTTATCATATGGAAGAGCTTCCTTAGCAAAAGAAGACCCGAAGCCATCTAGAGAAAGGCTTAGTAAGAGGATAAAATAAAACTTTTTTAAAGTCAAAGACAATAAAAACAGAATTGCAAGAAAAGTAAAAACTTAAACTGTTTACATGCCTGACAAAGGATTAGCAGTCTTATACATAAAGAGTATCTCTAAGAGAAGATGAGCATCCCAAGGGAAAAGTAGGCAGTGGGAGCATTAGTAGGTCATTTACAGCAGAAGTAGACATGTTAGTCTACATTGCAGAGAGGATACTGCCAGTAGGCAGCAAATATATGAATGATGATCAGCCTTTTGTAATGAGGGAAATGAGATTTAAAACCACAGTAAGATAGCATGACAAGGATAGAGCAGCAGGAATCTTTGTACACTGCTGGGTGGAGGTAAAGTGGTTCAACTACTTGGGGAAACAGTTTTGTATTTCCTATCAAATTTGAAGTTTGCAGGTTTTATGACCTATGTGCTATATACCTTTAGATATTTATACTCCAGAGCAGAAGTGTTCTGTAGAAATTGAATCAAAGCCATATATATAAGCTAACATTTTCTAGTAGCTACATTATATGAAAGTAAACAGAAGAAATTAATTTTAATTATGTGGTAATTGATTTAATTACATTTATAAAATTTTAAATTTTATTTAAGTGTTCAGATATAAATATATCTGTTATTTCAAAATGTAATACCAAAAATCACCAATGAAATGTTTTACATTCATTATTTTTCTTGCTAAGTCTTTGAAATCCGGTGTTTGCATTTTACACTTACAGCACATCTCAGTTTGGAGTACATATTTCCAAATGTGGCCAGTGGATACTGAATTGGACAATGTAGGCTCTGTAGTTGTGCGGGAGCACTTGTGCAGCCTTGTTAATAATAACAGAAAATGGTACCAATTTGTGTATCCTTTGACAGGAAAATGAGTTATGGTAAATGTTTACAATAGAATTCTGTACTATAGTTATAAAAAAGTGAACTGTTACAGGCACATATATCACCTTGGAGGACTGGACAGTATGGATGGGACAAGGAAGTCACAGAGAAATACATAAAAGCTAATGAAGTTTTACATATGGATATTAGTATAAGTGGTAAAACTACAACGAAAACGTGAGAAAAATTCAGAACAGTAATTTTACTTAGGCAGAAGAAGAGGGATGCAACTAGAGAGGTACTCACGGGTTCAAATATACTGATGCTTGCCTATTCATTAGAGAGATACAGGTGTATTTACATTTGTACTTATTTACGCATACATGTGTTCATACTCTTGTGTGAATCATTAGGTGTGTTATCATTATTAATGGTCAGTGCCTTAGGTTCGCCACAACTGCTCTCTACTGATTAAAGTCAAACTCTGCTACTTTGTTTTGAGAAATAACTTGTAGAGATTGGGGCAGTTTTTCAGTTTTCTGTTTGCCGTGTGAGAGATCAAACCGCACATGCTAGGTAAGGACTCTGCCACTGAGCTTCGTGCCAACACTTGACCATTTTCTTTTTTAAAACAGCACTTAAGATTTGGTTTTGATGGTGGTTTAAACTATCTACAGATAAAAATATCTTCATTTTGATGTGGAAGAGAACAAAAAGAGGTACACCAAGGAAAATTGGATAACTGTATGGCCCAGTCCATCCAGGACCTTGAACCTGTTGATGGTGCTTCTTGCTTTAATCAGGCACTCATGTCCCACCCCACTTCCATAGTTTGTGAATGAGTGTGACTTTTGAATACTTGATATTTTCAGGTTTTGAGTAGAGTGTGAATAAAGTCTATGTGTGGCAATGGTATTGTGTTATTTTCACCAGTAGGCCTCTCATAACAACCTAGAGGAAGTGTCGCAGTCAAACCCGACCTTTTCATATTTGACCTGGCTCAGAGTACCTGGTAAAGAGAATAGAATCCACTTAAACAGCATAAAGTATACCACCTTATTAGGCATTCCATTATAAACTTTTTAGAAAGATAATGCATTCATGATGTGTGTGAACACTTAGGTTAAATACTGTTAGATCTTTATATCTTGGGTCCTCTGGCCTGTCCTTGGGGTCCCATTTCCAGATTCCAGCTCCCATTACCTTACCTTTCCTCTTCCTCCTCTCAGTAGGTAGCTTTGGAGACCACTAGGGCCCCTCCAGCTGAACCAGTATATGATTCTCGAGGTGGGTTTTTTGTTGTTGTTGTTGTTGTTTTAAGGCAAGGAGATGATATAATCAATCCAAACTATGTTTTCTTGGTATTAGTCTAGCAGTACCGTAAGGAAAGGCAGAAGTGGGATGTCAGGATGTGTTTTGAATTATATTGTGGTTTAGGTTAAGGAAATGATTTCTGACATGGTAAGGGGCAAGAGGTGTGGGCAGGAGAGGTTGGAATGGACAGAACTGCTGAACAGAATCAACAGGATTAGGAATTGGTTGAAACTGGGCCACAGAGTAGAGGAAGAAAGAATAGGGCATGATTCTGAGGCTTTGAGCTGAGTGGCTAAAAATGGACAGCATATGAGCTCTTCTAATTGCT
Source organism: Dolichotis patagonum (assembly GCA_004027295.1). NCBI lineage: Eukaryota > Metazoa > Chordata > Mammalia > Rodentia > Caviidae > Dolichotis > Dolichotis patagonum. The sequence goes on from PVJX010006808.1 coordinate 11,873, forward strand.
CCTCCATGCATGGATTTGTTGGGGAACTTTACTTACTGGCAGTCTCTAGCCCCTCGTGGCTGTACATTATTTGCTATTTAAAACGTCTTTTTCACTGGTGAGCAAATATGGATAAATCAGCATATTCTCTGGTTAGCATTGCCCCCTTCTCAAAAATAACAAAAAAAAGTAGAAATTACTTTCTGAAACACACACACACACACACACACACACACACGTACAATGTAGTTTAGGGGAAATGATATTAAAGTTGCAAATTTAAAAGAAGAAAGAGAGTTGAATGGGAGCAAAAAAATACTTAAATGCAAATTCAAGATATAGTGAAAATTGATTTTTTTATTGTACATGTTTGTAATACATAATGTTTACATTCCTTGTGGGAAGTTGGTACATGTACATAATACATCCTAATTCTTCTTGAAAATTGATTTTTGTTGTGGTATAGTTACTTTAAAAATCTAAAGAACTGTATGTTTTTAAAGACCTTTTTGAGTTTTCTGTTCAAGGTTATTTATTTATTTATTTATTTTTAGTGTTTTTATTTTATTTAAAGAGAGAAAAAAAGCAATACAGAAAAAAGGGTAGAAACAATACAAAATCTCAAAAAAAAAACAACAACCGTGAATCACTAGTTGACAAACCACATACTGTCCTCCCAGAAATAGCTGTTCATGTTACAAAATTAAGGCATACAAAGTGAACACAGTGAGGATGCAAACAGTTACAAAAAAACCGGGATGGAATAAAGCCAATTGAGACAGTATAGTGAAGTTGGTACAGAACATCAAAGCAGGTCACCAGGACAACAGTAACAGGCAACATTGTATATCTCCTTGTCTTCACAATAGTTGTTCTTCTACTAGGTACAGCAAAATCAAAGAAATACACAACGTTATAGAACACATCAACACAGAGTATTGAATAGAGCAACACCGTTAATCAGGACAAAGCAAAACTGCGATAAAAATATCTGCCTTCAGAGATAGTAGAAGGAAACTCCCCCGACTTGCTGTACCAAATATGGTCGCCTACTAAGAGATACCCAATTCCCTGGATCCCAATTCTTAATGGGGGGGGGGTGTGGTATGTTTCATTCTAAGCCCGTGCCCCGGTAGGCAGCAGGCTGCTTACTGGTTGGCTCGGCGCCCTAAGTTCCAGCATGGCGCAGAGCTCAGGAAACGCTCTGGCTTCTTGTTTCCCCGCCCTGGGGTCTTCAAGGTTATTTAAAAGTTAACTTTTAATTACATTCAGAGAGTAAACTAATAACAAATATATAGCAATAGAAAGTAAAACAGTCACTGCTAGAGTTCCAGGAGAAGAGAGGAAATTGAGAGATGTAGGTCAAAGGATGCAAAATATCAAATATGTAGGATGAACAAGTCAAAAGATCTAACGTACAACATGAGGACTTTAGTTACTATTGTCTGAGGATTTTTGCTAAATGGGTAGATTATAGATGATGAATATATTAATTTATTCTACTGTAGTAACCGTGTATGTGTGTATGTATGCATGTGTGTTACTGATATCATGCTTGACACCTAAAATGTATAAAATAAAATCTATTTTTAAAGGAATAGATTAACAAAAAGTATCTAATTTTATACATTTTAGGCTGAAAAAGAAAACTTTACCCAGTATTGTTCCTTTTCAGATTTTTCTTTTTAAATACTAGTACTGAAATCAAGTTTTGGTCACTCCTGGTTCAAAGAAGAATCTCATGATCATAATGTTAGACAAATATTAAAATCCTGGAAAAAAATAAAAATAAAATAAAATCATGTGCATATGTTTAGAATAGAAGATCTCCTTAAAATGAAAGAAGCATTCTTGATTAGAGCAAGAGAATTTATGGAGAGAAAAAATAATTTTTCATTGTTTTGACACCTACTTAAAAAGAATCAGACAATGGAATCCAAAAATATATCGTGGTCATATTCTCTGGATAACTGTTTTCAGAAACTAGGATTCTAAACCTGCAGTAGCTTTTAATGTATTAACAATATGTTCTCCAGATAAAGTCAGCAGTTTGTGCTATTGTTCAGTGTTCATTCTGTTTCCAAAGATTGTAATGAATAACAACTTACTGTATTAATTGTATATGTGAGGGCTTTCTTTTTGCAGTAAGTAGTGTATTACCTTTCAGTTTTAGGAATAAATTTAGTGAGAAAGGTAATTATCAAATCAAGTTATAAACATCATCCAAAGACTAAGTTTTTAAAAACACTTCCAAAAATGTAAAAGAAAAAAAAAGTATCTTATCTCTCTTCTTCCAGTTTAGGGATTCACATTCCTTTTTTTTTTCTTCTCTCTCCTGCCATTTACTTATTTTTACTCTGGCTGTAGGATAGGTGAGGTGGAGTAAAGCTGAGAAAGAAAAGCAAAAGAAAAACTGCTAACTGAAAGCGTGCTAGTGGCCGTTCGTTGCTTTGCACTACTGGAAGTGACGTGGAATTTATTGCTACTTTTTTGGTTCTATTTTAAAAATTGCAGTGATGAGTGCGATGAAGAAGCTTCAGAAGGACCTGTGGGACAGTTGCTTAGTTGGACCTCTAGACTAGAATATAGTTGAATATTGTTTGGGGGACTATTATATGAAGAAAACTCGTATCTTTAGACTTTGTGAAAGCTGGCGTCAAGTAAAATTAATCAGTGAAAAAACATTTTCAGGATATCAAATGCAAACATTGTTGGACAAAAATTCATCATTGACCTCTTCAGTTAACCCCTTGGCTTCCTCACAGTTTTGTTCGTCATGACAGATATGACTCTCTGACAAGCTACCTTTTGTTATAAAAAGTAAAATAATAAGCCATAATTACCTGAACATCAGACTTTTATTTAGTTTGGAGATCTGATAGAATGGAAGGTGCATTAATATCCACTGCTCATCCTATGTTCATGTAGTCCATCAGAGGAGTAGTAATTTACATTAAGGCAAAAGAAAAAGTTAAGACACCTTAAAAGAGAAGCTTTTGAAATGCAAAGAAATATTTCAACATGTAAACTTTAAAATGAGAATTACAATTGAATTAGGAAACTTTAGAGTATAAAGAAGGAAAATCTTTCCCCCCAAGATACAGTACATAATTATTACTTTAATTATAAATGTAATATATGTTTCACACAAAACCTTTAGCTAGTTCAGCAAAGCAAAAATCTGTAAGCTTATCAGTTAACTTGTTTTTTGTTTGCAGCACTAAAGGGAGTTGAACTCTGGGCTTCAGTGACACTGAGCCGCATGCCCATCCTTTTTATTTTGTATCTTAAGACAAAGTCTCACTAAGTTTCCCAGACTGAGTTTGGAATTGCGATCCTTCTGCCTTAGTCCCAGAGAGCTGGGATTGCAAGTATACCGCCGTGCCTGACTTAACTGTTAACATTTTGATGTATAACCTGTATTACTTTTATAGAAATTAGTAAGAATTCGTTCCAAGAGAAACAAGAGTTTTCAGTTACAAGTTCAGGGACAGCTGTGTGTGCATGTACTTGAAAACTGAAATAATTTTGCATCCTGACAGCAAACAAACTCTTTGGAAAGTTGAAGTTTTCAGGGTAATTAAGGCTACAAATGAATTTTTTTTTCAGTACCTTTTTCCATGTATCTCCTAAGTCCATCCTTAAAGAAAAAGAAAATTGTTCCCAGAGATTTCTAACTCAGACATTCAGTAAATTAGCTACCAGTCTGCTAAACAATGGCAACCGTAATAAATGTTATATTGTATTACTGAGCTGAAATGCAATGAATTTCTTACTGGCATAGACAGAAAACAGTAGTTGACACTGATTTTCTAAAGCATAATAAAGGCTATATTTTGGATAAGGTGTGACATTTCGGTTGTCACTAAATAAAAATTCTTAATGTGCTTACTACAAATAAAAAGGAAATTTTTCGTTACTTTGCTTATTGAATATCTTCCCAATGTGAATTATGGTGAAAACAGGATAAAGAGATGATAGGAATCATATATATATATATATATATATATTTTTTTTTAATTTTTTTTTTGAGACAGGGCCCCATTATCAAGGCAGGCTGGCCTTGAACTCACTGTGTAGCCCAAGTTGGCCTTGAATGCACAGTGGTCCTCCTACCTCAGCTCCGGAGTGCTGGTATTAAAGATGTGTGCCAGCATGCCTGGCAGGAATTACTCTTTAAAAGGTATCCCCTTGTACTGATTTCTGGGAAGGTAGCTTTTCCATGTGGGAACAAAAAGGGTCTCCCCAAAGCTTTGGCAGTTAATCTTCATATGATGAAAGGTGAATAGGAAACGTCTTCAGCACTTGAGTATTTTAAAGATCCTAAGCTGTGCATTTAGTTGATTGGTTTGCTTCATTTTTGAGAAAGAGTTGTATGCATTAAAGACTTAATCAAATTGCATTGTGTTTTGTGTTTCCTGTGCAGGCATCTGCATTCAGGTGTAGGTAGTAACTGTTTTCTAAACCCAGAAAGGGCAGGGTGCTCAGTTGCCTTTATAAAGGCAATTTCTTGGTTGGCTGCAATTGAGTGCAGAATTATAATACTGAGGGCTTAATTTATAACAGAAAATGCAGGAGTGTAAACCTTCTAAACCCCTTATACATGTATAAATAAGGTAAACAATGGTAGATTAGCATGGAATATGGTTTGATGTGAATAATCTTAAAAACAAATTTTCTTGGCCTGTGCATGTTGTACCTGTTAGCACAGAGAAAACTTGTAGAAATCAGTGCATCATATTTGAAATATAATAAAATGAGAGAAAAAAGCAGAGTGATGTGAGACAGCTGCTGCTTGGATTGTCAGCCTATTTATAATCCGGGAGGCTGGTAGCTAGATTGCTGTGCTGTGTGCTATGCATCAGATAGGAATGATGATTTGCCTGTGTGTGTGTGTGTGTGTGTGTGTGTGTGTGTGTGCGTGCAGTGTGCTTTTGCTCTCTGACTTTTAATTTTTCAGAATGCCTTTTCCTATGTAGAGACAAGCATGGTAGCAGAAGCAGATCTCTGAGTTCTAGGCAACAGTCTATCTGAAGGACCTGTAGGCATTTTTCAGTGCGGGGGGGGGTGGGAAGGGGGGGAGACCTTCAGCGGGCCAGGCAGTTAAAAGATGTGAGGCCTTCTCAGCATTCTTTGCGAGGCTGGCTCTGCTGAGTGAGTCATGTGGGACAGAATGTCGCATTTCAGTACCTTTTGGCTATCTGTGCACGTTAGACAATAACGATTGCCAAGCCAACGTGTCTCAGGTTTTTTAATTACGGATTTAAATGCCCACAGGAGCTCTGCTCATATGTTAATTCCACTGTTTGACTTTAAAGGATTTTTTTTTTGCATTTTCTAATTCAGATTATAAAAAGCAGTCAGCCATTAAATATGGAGACAGTTTACCACATAAACTTGTTTGAGGAGCAAGCAGGGTATAGAAAAGGTAGCTAAAGCTCTGTATTTTTATTCTGAGAAGGAAAAAAAAACCCACCTCCTTATTTCTCTCCCTTTTATTTTAAAAGAGCCAAAAATAGGCATGTTAACAAAAATAACCATGACACCTGTTTTTGCCGGGAATCATAAAGCATTGGAATAATACTCAAAATCCCAGGTATTGTAAGCTCTGACGTAGCTTGTGCATGATATCTGCGTCATAGATTATCTGCAGCTGAATTTTCCACCCAGGCACTTTCTCCCTAAAGTACATTTTACTACAAAAACACATTTTATGCCACTGTGCTTGGGTGTTTATAGAGCACTCTAATGGAATTTTAATTTTAAAATTTAACCAAAACAGTTTTGTAGATCTATCTATCCCCAAAAGAACTGAACACTTAAAAGCCAAATATAATGAAGTTCTAGATATTCTGGTATTTTTGGTTTATCCTGGCCTCTCGATCACTTATGATTAATCAGAAAGCTGGCTTCCACTGAAGCCCCATCAGGAACAGAAAACAAGATATAGTTAAACAGCTCACAAGGTATGATCCTGGATTTTCTTTGGCTTTAAGAACATTGGCAAAATCTAAATAAGAGCCACAGATAATCATATGGTGTCAATGTTAATCTTATAATTTCTTCTGATATTTTATTTTGAAAAATTTTCAGCCATACAATAAAAGTTGAAAGAATTTTATAGTGAGAATCTAAATAGTTATGTGCCTGTCATCTATAGTTACTTCATCACACATCTCCCCATGAATCCATATGGTTGACTGACTGATTGATTTGTAGTAAACTAGGAAGTAGTAAACTTTGCAAGTAAGTTTAGAAATCATAGATCTTGCAAGTGATTCAGGAGAAAAGTTTCGTGTGTAGGTGGGGGAGACAGAAAATGAAATAAAATAAATTTCAAAAAGATAAAACATTTGGAGAATTTGGATGACAGGTACTGTATATGGAATTCTCTTGCACAACTTTTTGTAAACAAGAAATTATGTCAAAATATTTGTTTGGGGAGGTTGTTTGTTTGTTCTTTGGAAACAGGGTCTTGCCATGCAGTTCAGGCTGGTTTTGAGCTGTGTAGCCTATTCTGGTCTCAAACTTGGAGCATTCTTTTTGCCTCAGCCTCCCAAGTGTTGGCATTACAGAGGTGCACCATCAGGCCCATCTAGAAGAACGTAATCAAATTAGGCTGCTCTCAGTGTATTAGAGAATCACTCCTGGTAAAAGAATTTTTTGTGACCTACAACCAAAAATGATTATGGTTTCACTGTGTCTTATGGGGAAGGTGGTGTCACTGCCAACCTAGTCTGTTAGCACAGAAGGTCCAATGTGTGAAAGGGACACAGTACATTTGGACAAAGAAGAAACTCACTGGTGACAAAACTTCTGGGTACAGTGGTGCCAGCCTGGAGTCCCATCTACTTGGGAGTTGACGAAGAAGGGTCACAACAAGCCTGAGCCTTTAGTGGAACCCTGTCTCAGAATAAAAGGCCAGGGGTGTGGCCCAGTGAGGAACGTGGTCGGTTTGATCCTTAGACCACAAAAGAAGGAGAGAAAGAAGAAGGGAAACGAAGCAGAGAGGGAGAAAGAAAGGAGACTCCAACTTGTTAAAATGTGTAGTATAATACAGTCTCTTGGGAGACAAAGAAAAGTGTTTAAAAATTAATCTCATTCATGTGCCTGACAGAAAAGTCTTCCCTGTAGTTATCACTTTGCAGTGCTGCTTCTTTCAGAGGAAACTCTTTGTGGCAGGACAGGGCACATAGACTTTCGTAAAGCCCCCAGAGCCCATCACATAGCTATGAATGCTGCCTTAGTCCATTTTGCGTAACAGCACCACACTGTGAACCAGTAGAGCCGGGCGTGGCGGTGTTATGCCTGAATTCTAGCCCTCAGGAGGCAAGTTCAAGGCCAGCCTGAAGTACAGTGAGAGCTTCTCTTAAAATAAAGCAAATATGTAAACAACGGGAATTTGTACTTTTACCGGGGATCGAACTCACGACCTTGCGCTTGCCAGGCAGGTGCTTAAGCCACTGAGCTAAATCCCCAGCCCACAACGGGAGTTTGTTTGGCTCCTGATTCTCAAGGCTGGGAAATCCAAGATCGAGGAGCAGCGTCTCCTGAGGGCCTTTTTACTGCTACCCTAACCACGTAACAGTCCAATTAATTAATTACAGGCTGACCAAAGATTGTTTTTTGTTATTGTTAATTTTTATAACAGAAAATTTTTTAAATGACAATTTATCAGATTTTTCTATGTATGGTATATCTTAAAATATTCAATATACAATGCGGTGTTACAATCTGGACAGTAGTATCTAGTCTTGTGAACTTCTTTTTGCATTACTGTTATTATCTTTCTTTAAACAAGGCATTTTACACTGTCTTGGTAGTCTTTTTTTCTGTGAGTGGTATAATTTCTTTCTTTTAATACTCTTATTTATTTATTTATTTATTTTGGTCTTTTTTGAGGCAGGGTTTCACTCTGTGGTTCAGGCTGGTCTTGAACTCACTTGTAGCCCATGCTGGCCTCAAACTCATGACAGTCCTCCTGCCTCAGCCTCCTGAGTTCTGGGATTACAGGTGTGCACCACTGTGCCTGGCTGGGTAGTATAATTTCAATAACATGTCTACCCACTAAATGTAATGGTGAAGATATTGATGATGGATGTACTGCTTGGTGTTTCACTGTCCTGTATTTTTCAATTATGTGGTCTATGAGGCCTAATCTAAATTGTAAATGACTTTTTGAATCCCTTACTTTTAATAAAGAACCAAAAATAGACATGTTAATAAAACACAAATTAATAACAAACATATTTTTAGATGCAGAAGATGCATAAATAGTTTATAATAATGTTTTTCCTGCTTTTTGATTACAAGATAGCATGTTAGATGTTGGTCAATTCTGTCAACACCACCCATAGAATTATAATCATTGACCACTGGTGGAATTATTTTTAGTTTTGTGTCTTCTTTCAAATTCTATCATTTCTGTGTTATAAATAGTTGACAATAAGATTGTTATGGTTTATGTTTAGATGTCCCCCCAGAGCCTCATTCAGTCATGGAGGCAGGCTTCTAGAGTTTGTGATTGATTCATGGTCCAATGCTGGGATTATAGATGTGAACGCTACACCTGTCCTGGGGCAAGTAGCCTGCATACAGTATAAGAGGCAGCAAGAGCCTTGTCTCATCCTTGTCTGCTTTTACTGTCTTCCACCACCATGAACTGTTGCTCTCTGCGGTGAGCTACCTGCCTTGGACCCAGCTGATTATGGACTGAAGCTTCCAAAAATTTGAGCAAAATAAACCTTTCCTTCTTCAATTTTGGGCATTGGATATTTTGTCTCAGCAATGAGAGAAAAGTAACCAACACAAAGATGTCTTTCTGTTTTTCCATTTCATTATGCAGACTTTTCCTCTCTGATATGCTAACATTTCTCCCTTTTCAGATTTTTCTCTTGCAGATCTTTTGGTACTTCCTTCCTATTTAGTTTCAGTGTCCTAAGTGTGTATTTTGTATTGTAAAAGTTCTGGAGAAGTACAAAATTGGAGTTCTGGAGAAGTACAAAAATTGTATCTAATGTATTTATGATAAGAGTTTTTATAGATTGTAGCACAAATTTATAGGTTATTTTTCACAAATAGACACAAATTAGTAAAAGAAAATAACCAGACTTACTAGATTTCACTAGAAACAAACATCAAAGGTGAATAAAACATTCTAAATGAAAACGTAGGCAAAAAATAGTCAATAAACAAACAGACACATGAGTGTATCTTGTAGAGTGACACTCACCCGAGCAGTGCTCAGGATAGACTGTACACAGACATGCTGTCTGCTCGAGTGACGGTCACAGTGAGCTGTTAAGTGGCTAACATGGCAGACGGCATCATGCGGACGAGCAGGAGAGTGTACGGGAGTGAAGGAAGAGCCGAAGCAGTTCTTTATCAGGATCCTACTCCTGAATAACCGCATTACTCCATCCATGAGGGCAGACTTCTTGTGACCTAATTGTCTCTTAAAGGTCCAGCCTCCCAGCATTAGTATTGTGGATTGAAGTTTCTAACGTGTGAACTTTGGGCAGCACATTCAAGCCATAGTAAACAGTGTCTAATAATGACAAGATTCAGAAGCGAGCTGATGTGCTCATGCAGGCCTGTAATGCCAGCACTTAGGAGGCTGGGGCAGGAGGACCACAGTGTGCTCAAGACCAGCCTGGGCTACATAGTGAGTTTAAAGCCAGCCTGAACTTCATAAGTGAGACCCTGTCTCAAAAATTAATTAATTAAATTAAAAATAAAAATAAAGAGTAAAAAACAAAATGGAACAGCACAGCATAATACTGATCTTTAATAGGTTCCTATGAGGAATTATTTATTAGAAAAGGTATTTAATAATGAGAGGATAACTGTATAGAGTAGTCTGGAAATATTTACTGCAGATAGGGAAGAAGGAAATTAAGGAATTATCAATAGCAGGTTCTATCTTAAAGAAGTCCTCAAGTCTTAAGTAATTAAAGTATAATAAAGAACAGTATTTAAATTTGATGGTTACATCAGAGGAAAACTTAATATTAAGTGAAAAACAGTGACAAGCACTGTTTTAATGGAAGTAAAATAATTTTGCTTAATAACAAGTAGAAAGCAACAGAAAACACTTTTATGGAATAAAGAGAGCTACTAACAAGAAAAAAGAGAAGATGAAAAAAAGAGAGAGAGAGATCGGAAAAAATAATAGCAGGTAGGTTTGCCTTGGTGTGCCCCCTGTGAGGAGAAGAGAGAGGACCAGTGACCCAGTTAGCACAGTATATATAAAGTCATAAAGTTGGAGACGCCCTCTACGCCACCTCTTCCTTTCCTTGCTGTCTGTATCAATTGAGCTACACCAGCGTTTCCCAAACTGTGTTCCTTTAAACATTAGACTTCAACACATTACAGATTTTCCATGAGAAAAGCATCCTGTAATTAGAGAACTTTTAAGAGATGCTGCATACTCTCTGCCTTCCAATAATTCTTAACAAGTTAGCAACTAGAGACTGAAATTCTGTAATAAAGAAATCTATGTCAGTGGATCTAACTTGGCATCTGACAGTCTTGTTAACCTCTTTTCCAGGAACTCCTATTTGCACGTCTCACAGGACACTGATACTCCTGTCCTAATTTGGTATTGCTGTCCTAACCCTTTCTAGAAAGAAAGTGGTCTTCTTTCCTCATTTCCTCATCTGCCTTTGGAAATGGATTTTGGCACATCCCAAATGTTAGTCCCTGACATGAAGCCTAATTCCTTTTACTTAGTCTCTCTTGCTCTGTGCAAAATAGTGCAGTACATGCAGACTCGGAAATCCTTTAGTGTAAAAGGGGCCCAAGTAATTAGCCATCATCTGTCCCCTCTAGCAGCCCCTGCCCAGCCTTGGAGAAGGAAGAGCATACTGCTTACTTATACACACCCTTTCATACATCCCTGTAGGGCTACTTTTCCAGACCAGATTTTGCAGACTTCTTTAACTTTTGTCTGTTTTCTAACCTTTCTTTTCTTACTACTTTTGTTCTTTCTCTACACTGTTCTTTCTCTGCACCTATCATTCAAAGTGTGAGACCTCAGCCTAGATATACCATAATAGAAACTGACAGTATGTGGGTTTGTTCTATAATAGAAAACTAACAGAGTCCTGTGTGCATCTGATTAGCTTCTAGTTCTTTTATGCCATGCTCTCGTCTCTCTCATTACAGAATTTGTCTCATTAAAGGAGTTATTGTTGACTTACAGTTGTCTCTGCTTCATTAGAACACTCCCTCACACAGAGCTCCTCTTTCTCACTAGTGTAGTGCCTGCCTTTTCTATTCCTGTGATGCTTTTTTCCCCTCCAGAGTGAATTATTCTACTTCTCCTCAGGAATTCCTGGATTGTGAATTCTAAGAAGATAAGAATCCATTTTTGACTGCTTGCTGTGGCACCTTTGGTGATGCCTGGCCCTATGTGAATACTATTCCTAGATTCACAATACAATACTGATGGACATGGTGTTACTTAGTTGCTAGTAGTTTAAAATTTGGCAAAATTATTTTAAAAATCTGTCTCATTGTTCCTTACACACACACACACACACACACACACACACACACACACACACATTTTTTTTTTTTGAGATGGTCTTGTTCTGTAGTCCAGGCTTGTTCTGTAGTCTAGGTAGCCTAGGCTGACTGCAAACTCATGGCAATCCTCCTGCCTCAGTCTCCCAAGTGCTGAGATTACAGGCCTGTGCCACAACGCCTGGCCTGCTCTCACATATTTGAAATGCTTAGTTAAGGGTACTCTTTTTGAGTATACCTACTCTGGTTTTAAAAAGCACAGCGACATCAAGAAAGGGTGGTGTTCATATTTGAGACAATCGATAACTGGTAGAGGTAAGTAGGAATGAAGAGGATAATCTGTTCTATTCTAGATCATCAGATGGTGTTAGATACCAGGGAAGCAGAAGAGGTAGAAGTGGGCGCCTGCTGTGTCCAAGGCCTGCTTTGAAATGTGGGGCAGTCATACATGTCCTGTGGGTACTCCCGCCTGCTGCATGTGTACACCGGCTGTCCCTCCTGCTGCTGCACACAGGCCAATCCCAGCGTCAGAGCAGGCTTGCTTGTTCCTCAGGGGCAGTGCTAATGTAAAATTGGTTTGCTGCAAGCTACCCGCAGCCACTTCAGGGAGTTCTAGTGTTATCCCCAAATATGTCACAGGATCTTCCTCTGCAGATCCACTATGTGTGAATGAAATGCCATGTCTGAGGCTGTCAGCAGGGAACAAAAGAAGACATCAGGAAATGATACCACTAATGCCACAAAGTAGGGACCAAGTCCAGAGAAAGTAATCATATTCCAGCCAGAGCGTTTTTGAGTGGCAGGGTTACCCATTTACTGATGTTCAGTAACCAGAAGAAATAAAAAATAAAACAGAATAGTAAATGCCTGTTTCCAGAAGAGCATCTTTGCTTTGCAGTATTGGCCTAAATTCTTGACACTCAAATCTTCAAAATGATGGCCAAAAGGGGAAGTTAAAACATTGAGAAGAGTGAAATGCCCTTAAAGGACTAGGACTTGAGATACTGTGGCATGGTTATTCAGGTTATTGGGATCCTGTGTAAACAAGCTGGGTTTCCTGCAGCCTGTGATTCTTTTCTACCAAGGAGATATAACACAGATCTAATATGTTTCCCTTCCCTCTGTATTTCAGCATTGAGTTGTGATTTCTAGAGCAGAGCTGCCATTTAACTCTCAAGCAGAATTCAAGACGAAAGAAGCAGCCAAACTTAACCAGAGATGTCCAGGACTCAATTTCATTGCTAAGATTGGAATAGAGTCAAATTGCTTAAATTAATACAAAGATAAACCATTTGGGTCTTGACAAAATTTGTCATGAATGGACATGGTACAACTTACAGCATTAATTAGGAATGTGATACACTGTAATACCAACTCCAAAACCTTTTCAGGGGCATAGTAGAATGTCCTTAAATTCCTGTAATCCCTGCCTCAGTAGACTTTCCTGGCTTGGTTATATCCAAGTGTTTTGTGGGCTTGGTTCAATTCTGCATAGTTTATAAAAGGCTGTCTTATTTCTTTGGGTTGGCATGTATGCTTACCAATAAAAATTAGCTTCTGTCTAGGTCTCGAATGAAAAAAAAATTAAGATTCATTTGACATGATACTTAATTTTGATAGGATTTTAGTTGAAACTCAGATTTCAGGCTCATCAGAAAATGCCTTTACTGCCAAGTTAAAAAGCTGACATTCTTTCCCCCAGATATCTCCTGGAAAGCATTAAAAAGCAGTTACTTTTTTCCTCTTCAGAGAAGATAAAGTAAAACCCAATAGCTGAGAAATTAGCATCCACAAAAGTTCAAAAATGGAGTCTGTGAGTTTCAAAGGCTCCAAATTATAAAGAGAAAGATTAGTCTTCCGGAATGAGAATAGCTTATATTATTTTCTTGCCTTATTTTTGACCAAATGAGTGACTCTGAACACAATTTTACCCTCTTGCATGATTTGTGTATACTTTCTGCTTATGGTGATGATATTCTGATTTTGTCAGAAAAAGCCTTGTGCTGGGTTGCATTACTGTGAAACCGGTAATAATGTGTCTTGGTGTGCGGTGAGCAGTGCCATTAAACAAATTATCAACATTTGCTCTACCTGCAGTCATTCTTGGGACAGGGTCATCATTTTTTTTTACCCATCAGTTGCTGTCTGTTTTCTTGACTTTAAAATAAAATTTTAGTGTTTATGTCAGAATTTTGTTCTTATTTGCTAAATTGTTTTAAGTCATGTGATGTTTGCTTGAAAATATGGGAATGCACTTCATAAGCAATTGAGTAAAGTAGGTTGCTGGGTAAAAGGCATTTGAATGGACATAAATTCAAGATGGTTATTTCAGGTTGGCTTTTTAGACAGTTTTCTTTTAGTTTTAGGGAGATTCTTTTATTTTTTCCCTTTAGATTTGCCCAGCTGGCCACATATACCACTGGCTAAATGGTAATACTGTACATTTTACAGAAGATGGTGCTGTGCATGAGCTCAGACCTTCCTGGACGCTCAGGCTGTTAGGGTATTCCACAGAGTGTGTTTGGCACTTTCATAAGGGAACTTTCAAAGTATGGGACACGTATTTTTAACCCCCAATAGCTAGAGTAGCAAATGTATCCAAAATGGTAAATTTTCTTTTTGTATACCAGTTGAGTTACAAAGTTGAAAAGGCAAAAGTTCAATAATGTGCAATTTGGGCAGCTGACATTGTACTTGGCTACTCAGTAATCTTTTCTGTTGAATCCTGGTTTATTTTTAAAGGTAAAGATTAGTTTTTTCTATCAGTCTGCATATTTATAACAGTTTTCAGGGACAAAACAATTTGCATTTTGATTTGTGAAGTCTTTGTTAATGTTGTAGAAGTTAGGAAGAAAACACTATAGTAAATAAGGATAATGATTTTCATGATGTGTGTGTGTGTGTGTGTGTGTGTGTGTGTGTTAATTTAAAGGTAAATTTTGAAGTGTCACTTATAAATACAGAGCTCTTCTGTGTCAGGGATTTCACCTTACAAGATAGCTTGATTGGCCGGGGATTTAGCTCAGCAGCATAAGTGCCTGCCTGGCAAGCACAAGGTCATGAGTTCAATTCCCGGTACAAAAAAAAAAAAAGATAGCTTGGTGGAGCACTGCCATAGCTAGACACTTTATCGGCCCACATACACAGAGCAAGAGGAGAACACAGTCAAGTGGTTGCCAAGAGTGGTTCTATGGTGTTATTCACTTTTCATATACGTAATATCTCATACTTCTTTAGTCATCCTGAGTACTAAAAAAATACCTTACATTTCACTGAACTAGAGGCATGAGAGGATAGCAAATGTACCCTTTAAAAATTAGTGGGTGTACATTTTACGAACTTAGTCTCATTTTTTTTTCTGAAGACACATTTATTTAATCCCCCCTCCCTTTCTTTTTAAGGTGTTGGGGATCAATTGATCTCAGGGCCTTGTATATGCGAGGCAAGCACTTTATTCCCTGAGCTATAACCCCAGCCCTATTTTTGTTGATTTTTGTAGGCATTATGGTACTTCATCCTTAAAAGATTTTAGTGTTTACTTTCAGCATAACCACAGTACAAGCATCACACACAGGAAATTTAAAATTAACACAGTACCGTTCTCTAATAAGATGCTACTCAAACTATGTATGGCAGTTCCATTTTTAAAATTTCTGATCCATTGCTGACTGACACTTTTGTAAAATACAATAAAGTGAATCACTAGAAAAATGAAATTTAAAAATACGCCTGGCATACAACAAAATATAAACGCAATTGTTTTATTATTAGATTCAACAAACATTAAATAATTTCGTCAAGTTTCTACATGTTGACTCTAATTTTTGTACTTGTCTTACCACAGATAGTTAACAGTTTACAGATCAACATGACTTGGACTTTTACTTTTGTGTAGCACTAATCTAATGTACTGTTCTGTTATATTTTTTAGAATAAGGCTTTTGATTTTTAATATTGAATCTAATCAAGAATATTCATTATATTTGGTTGCCAGTTTTCTTTAATTTTTAACCTACGGCAGTTTCCTGATGTTATTTAAGGGAGTTGCTTGTTAACATTTTGGAAGGGTCCAGTCCAGTTGATTCCCTTCCCTTCCTTCTTTTTCCCTTTCCCTTTCCCTTTTCTTTCTGTCCTGGGGACTGAACACAAAGTCTTGCACATGCTAGGCAAGCACTCTACCACTGAGCAATACCCTTAGTTCTAACTAGGTATTTTCTTAAGATTAAGTCCAGGTCAAACATTTCTAGTAAGAATAATTTATTGTACCTTCATCCTATCAGAGCACATCATATTGATATACCTCCCCTATTGGTGATATTAAATTTGATCATTTATTGAAGTAGTGTCTGTTTTACTTTCTAAGTGCTACAGGTATGCATTCAAGTTGACAGATTCAGTTTAACAAGCATCTTTCAAGAGTCGTATGACAGTTAAGCTAAATTGCCGACTTGATTATCTTGGGAGCTGCCTAGGAGATAGTGAAATACAGTTCTCTCTGTGTTGGCATGAATCATGGACCTTGGAGTCTATATCTGACCCCTTCCTTTGTGGCACTGTTCCCTTGCTCTTGACTACCAGCTACCATCAAGTGAGCAGCTTTGGCCAATAGTGCCCTTCTGCCATAATGTTCCTACCTTGAAACTTGCCAATGATGGATCAAATCTTCTGAAACCATGAGACAATTTAGACCTTTCCTCCTTTAAGTTGTAGGTATTAAGTGTGTGGCCCATCAAATAAAAACTAACTACAATTACCAAGTTCAGGCAGTGGGCTACAAAGATGAGTAAGACCTAGCCTTCTATGTTCTCAAGGCACTGGTAGCATAGTAGAAAAACATATAAAGTACAACTTGCAGCATAAAATAAATTATGGTGTGTGCCATCATAAAGTTATGGGCAGAGCGCTCTGCAGATACAGAGGAGAGAATCTGGATTAAGGAAGGGTTTGCATACGAAATGTTGTTTGATCTGCATATTCAAGAAGAAATAAGGTTTAGACTTACAGAAAAGGTGTTAGGTAGAAGAGAAGGAATAATTTAAGCAAGATTGCAGAGGCAGAAAAAAAGTATTTCACATCATAGAAGTAGTTAATTCAAAGTGGTTGAAGAATGAATATGATGGGAGGTGAAGTACAGCTGTTGAGGGCCTCAAATGCTTTGTCTATGAGTCAGTCTTACTCTGCAGGAACTAGGGAGAAGATACTGAGAAATTTTGAGGAGAGCAATGGCATGATGAGCTCTCTTGTTGAGAAAAATTATTCTACCAGCAAAGAGATCTGTCAGGCTTACATGAAGAGATACTATTCAGGAGAATGTTATAAAGTGTCCTAGTCCAAGGCCTAAATTACAGCAGTGGGCAGAGGTACTAGACAGTGGCAGGACTAATGAAACTGAAAGTGAAGGAGATGAGGAAGTGGAGGGGCCTGTGAGTTTCAGCATGAGCCACCAGGCTGTCATTAAGAGCGGGGACTTGATGAGTTTGGATCTGAGTAGACCATGTTTGAGGTGTTCATGGGAGCATCAGGATAGAAATGTTTATCATACATTTAGAATGTGGATGTGGGGTTGTAACAGAGGCCAAATACGGAGATACAGATTTGTTGACTTCTTTAGGCCAGTGATGACAGACCTTTCATTTATTTAGTTTTCTTTTCTTTTCTCTTCTTTTCTTTTTTCTTTCTTTTTTTTGGTAGTGGCAGTTGAACTCAGGACCTCATGCTTTCCAGGAAGAGCTGACCAACTTTTTAGAGCTTTCAGTGATACAAACAACCTGCTGCGGCTTGCGTGCCATAGGCTCGCTGCCACTGGTCTAGGCACTGTGTTGAGTACTTTTCCTATAATACCTTACATAATCTTCACAGCAGCCTGTGAGGCACATACTACTGCAGGTTTACATTCTTTCTCTGAAAGCCAGAAATTTAAAATGCTCCACTATCAGGCTTTTTGAGTGTCAGCATGATGTGTGGGCCATTTTGGATTTGGAATTTTCAGATCAGGTATGTTCTGTTGGGAAAGTCTGTGATAATATTCCAAAATCCAGAAAAATTCTGAAATCTAAAACAGTTTTGGTCCCAAGCATTTAGAATAAAAGACACTCAACTTGTGTCTCCATTTAGGCGGTAAGTACTCCAGACTCACCCCTGTCCCTCGGCATGATAAAGCAGCCTATTCCAGATTTTTTTTTTATATTTAACACTCTCATAATTCTGCCATTGTGTTTATTGAAATTGCATTGATCACAAAATATCATACTCCCCCAGCCCGTCTGTCCTTTCCTTTTTCTCTAATGTTTGTAGATAGGATTGTTCTTGATCTATGAATATATTTATTCATGGTGACTTCTGAGTAAGGCTATACACATACTGCCATTTAGATGTTTTTCTGAATCTCCTGTTGTCTGGAGGAATCTAAGAATTGACATTGTAAGGCAGAGAAGTGGTTCAGATCTAGTTTTAGGCAGCCTGGGTTCAAGCCCTAGCCTTCAGGATTCTGATTGTGGTGGCACACGTTTATAATCCCAGCACTCTGGGAGACTGAGGTTGGAAGATCACAAGTTCAAGCTCACCCTGGAAATTAGTAACTTAGCAAGACCCTGTCCTAAAATAAAAAATAATAAAAAGGCTCAGTACAAAGGCCCTGGGATCAATTCTCAAGCACTGGAATGGGGCTGGAGGTCATAAACTGAGACTGGAATTAACTTACATGAAGCCATACAGGTAGTCATGAGGGCAAGAGTTCTATGCAAATTATGTAGTCTTCCACATTCACGAAGGGGATAATTACAGCATTGAGATTGAATATACATACAGCAATGAGTATAGATAAGGGAAAAAAAAGAGCTGGGGCAAGAATTTAAAAAGCATCTGAAAATGGTTCCTAAATTTGAAGGAAAAGCATCTGAATATGAAAGAATCTATGAAGGAGCTTTCAGGATCTTGGGAAAGAGAATCAAGAAGATAGAGAGACAGGAGGGCAGTCTCAGGTCCTCCTGGGTCCCAGGAAGAGCATGGTCAGTAGCTGGTACCTGGCGACATAAGGATGAGTAGCAGTGAGAAAAGATGGCATGAGCCACAGGCAAAACCTGTGGTCTGGCTCAAGATTCTTTCTAGTAGTAAGAGCAGCACAGGAACGGGGACTGTGATGGTGAAGAGAAGGCTCTAGTGAGGGAGAGCATAGTAGGAATTTAGCTGGATCTCAGCTGGTATGGGAAGTAGGGGAGCCTTGACTAGCTAACATCTTCTGGAATTCTAGACGGGAATGAAAAACGTTGAGGATACAGTTTGCTTGTAATTTTTGTATACAAAGTTTCAAAGTTAACATGTTTAAGAGGTTTTTGTCTTCTTCTTTTCTTTTGGAAAAGTATATTACATTTTAAAATGAAAAAGAAGCAAGAGTTAAGAGTGCTTTCTTTGTAGTCAATTAGTAAATAAAACAGGCCTTGAAGCACATAGCTCAGTAGTAGAGCACTATCTTAGCTTATGCAAGGCCCAAGGTTCAATCTCAGTACCACGAGGTAAACAAAAAAGACAATGAAAAAAGCGTTCTAAAACTTCTCTATCTCAAACTCATGGACATTGACACATCTTGCTTTGAGGAAATTTTGTTAGCTAGATACATAGCTTGAAATATCATCTTTAGTCTGTGAGAAATCAGAAAAGAGAAAGGATCTCAGCCAAAATTTATGAATTCAGAAAAGAAAAGCAGTGCTTAGTACCAATTGGGAGATGTCTTGCAATTCTGGAATTCTAGAACCAGAAGGTTCTTAGAAATCACCAATCTCTATTTCAACAATTGATTCATGGAGCTCTTCTTACAAATACCTTACCACTTGAAACTAGAAGTGAAATGCCAGTTAAGTTAATTCTTGTCCTTGAGGGACTCACAGTCCAGTGGGAAAATCAAATAGCTCAGTAACTCCTTGAAGTTTAGTGATAAAGGGAAAAGAACTATAATTTAATAGATTCCTGTTTTCTTTTGGGCACTCTGCTGAATCTGAAGGAAAAAGACAAGAGCAGAGGTGGAGAGAGAGAGAGATTTTTTTTATGCAGAGGAGACTTGAGCGTGCTTTAGCGCTAGGAGGGGAAGGAGTCAGCATAGAGGGGCTACTGTTCAGTGTCCAGTTATTTTCATTGTTCCAGGGCCCCTCAGCCTTACCATCAGCTAATCCTGACTGCCCTGTCCACTGGGTGCTGGACTGGCAGGTGAGGGAGCTGTGAACTGCAAAGGGGAAGAGAGGCACAGGTCTCTACTTCCTTTAATTTCTTGTCGTTCTCGAAGTTCTATATGCTAAGGTTTTACATACCAGTTTAGGAAATCTGCTGTTTCTTCCAGAGCCAGGACTATTTTTAGTTTTGTTTTGTGATTGTTATTGGCTTGCTGTGGTTATGAATTACCACAAGATGAGACCCCAAAAGGCATACTCTAAAGCCACATAGAATTTAATTTTGGGTTGCCCACACTACTATTCCCAACAGTGTCAAGCAGAAAGGAATGCAGCCTTTAGAATCAGGAAATAGAGATTTGGATTTTGCCACTTACCTGTGTAGTTTTGGACAAATCACAAAATTTAGTTGTGCTTCATTTTATTCTTCTGCAGAATACATAATACATAGTTCATGTGTCTAAAACTGTGCCTGACATCGTAAGTACTATAAGGACTGCCTGCAGCTGCTGTTCTGTGTAAAAATCGTATGGTTTAGACCTTGATGTAATATAGGGCTTCCACAGATCACCCCAGACATATAGAATCAAGAAGCATTTTGTAGAGGAGGTGAGACCTAACAGAAAACCCTCTAGGATAGATGGACAAAGAGTTGGGGCTAAGCAAGAAAAGTACCCCAGGACCCAGGAGTGCTGTCAACAAAAGTTCGTTCCATTCACAGGGATGAGAGCAATCTGACTGAAGGGTTTGATGAAGATGGAGGGAGACACTGGTCAGGTCAGTAGTGGAATGAGAACAAATGAGGTAGACACAATTGTCAGGCCGATGACAGCATTTTGTAGTTGCCTTCATACTTATTTACTTAAATCTAACAAAAATTCCATTATTCAGGTGTTTGTACTCCATACTCAGTCCTAATTCCTCATTTCTTGCTGTTTCTCTTCCTCTCCTAGAAATACCAGCAGATTTGACCCTCAGCCTGCCAGCCACTGTGGGCACATTTTTTATCTTCTACCTTAGCCCACGGAGTAGCTTTCAGGCCACTGGCACTTCTCTGATGAAGCGAATCTGGGTCAAGATAGGATACATGCCACCTGTTTCCTCACTCCTTCAGGAAAGCAAAAGAGGAATTTTGATTAAATTTAGTTAATCTTCTCAGAACCCAGGCCATATATGGCCCACTGTGGCCTGAATTTGCTTCAGCATATGAAACTCTGCTATATTTTTTCCTTCCTCTCTTTTTGTCTCTGTCTCTGTATCTCTGTCCTGTCTCTGTCTATGTGTCTTTCTTCCTTTCTCTCTCCCTGCACCTCTCCTCCTTCTGAGGCCCTGGAGTTTAACTCAAGGCCTCACTCATGCTAAGCAAGCGCTTTATCACTGAGCTATATCCCAGCCCTCTCTTGTTTTGAGACAAGATTTCTCAGTGTAATATACAGGCATACACTACTGTACCTGGTTAATATTTTCTTTAATAAGGATAGACACTAAAAAGTAAATCTCAGTTGAAGACCCTACAGATTTTACACAATTTTAATAGATTATCATCTGAACATCGATTATAATGCGTGCATGTAAACACATACACATGGTGTGGGGAAAGTCCTAAACCATGAAACCCTAAACCTCACCCTAACCCTTAAATCCCCACAGAGAAGATGAAAGAGTTGTTTTTTGTTTGTTTGTTTGTTTGTTTTGGTCTTTTTTTTTAGATAGAGTCTCATTATGCAGTTTAGGCTGGCCTTGAGCTCACTTTGTAGCCCAGGCTCATCTCAAATTTGCAGCAATCCCCTTGCCTCAGCCTCCTGAGCACTGGGATTATAGATGTGTGCCACCATGCACGCTAGAAAATGGAATAGTTTACAGGTTACTTTCCTGAACTTCATTCTGTTAATTGCCACTTTACCAGCCAGGGAGTAGAAAAATAACAATCTTATTCAAAGTTCCCTTCTGTTCTTATCTGGCATAATAATCCACGAAATACAAAGAGAAAAATTAAAAACATGTATACTACTAGGAATATAAATAACATAAGATGGGTTATTGTGATAGATCTGTGTACCTTAGGTGCCTGATATTCCACAGAGGAGAAAATGGAGAAAGCTCATCATTCAAGGACTTAAATAATAAAAATTAGACTCACTGAAACTTTAAGAATAGGTCCATTGTTAGCTTGTATGAATGGTATATACCTTTTTCCTCATCAATTTTTGGCGTAAATCACTAGCAAATCAGAATCCTGATATATTTAATATTTATGTTAGAATTATTTTAATGTGAATAAAGTTAACATTAAGAATATGCTACAAGGGCCAGTGGTTTAGCTCAGTGACACAAGCACCTGCCTGGCAAGCACAAGGTTCCCTGGTACCAAAAAAAAAAAAAAAAAAAAAAGTTAAGAGTATGCTACAAGATAGTTGTAAGTATCCTCTGTGACGTGTCCCAGATTCCTGGCTCCAGAGTTGCCGGGCTGCCGGGGCTCTTCAAAGGCTAAGCCCTCTTAGAACCGTACCCTCATTTTGCCGGTTACTGGGCCCGTAGCAGGACTGCGGCAAGCCAGTGTTGGTGGATGGGACAGCCTGCTTGGAGGGAATAAAAAATCACTTTTTTGATGAGTCATTTTATAGTTTAAGTGGTTTTGTAAGGGAATCATGTGTAAAATGACCTTGCCATGTAACTTCAAAGGTTAAAACTGTGTGGGGCCTCGAGTGGGTACTTAATAATAAATAATAGATATTTTATTGTTATTTAAAATTTTTGGCTGCTTTGCTTTTGAATTTTTCTGAGATCTTTAAAAATATTTATTAGTATGTGTATTGATTCCTTGTTTTGTGCCTTTGAAGAAATATAAATATTCCCTTCTAAAAATGAAGATTGCTCTTCTTAAAATATGTGCCATTTTTATTGTGGGCAAGTTTATTATATAAAGATGGTTCCCTAATTAATAAAAATATGTATCTTAAAATATTCGACCAATTGCATAGGTTTTAGTACCTTGTAAACAAAATTCCCCTGAAATCTCACTGATCCCACTAGATGGCGTTAATTCATTAAATGATAACTTCAGCCTCTTTCAGACAACACTTCTACAGAACTGCTTTTGAGTATTTTGGAGGGTGGGTGTGGTGGTACTCTCAGCTGCTTGCTGTTTATTTACAGGGATTTATGGAGGTCTTTCAGAAACCTTTAGGAGGATGAGAAAACTGATAATTCACACTAAAAACTTTAATAAGTTACAATATTTTGTGCAGTGCATGTTAATTCCTGGCTTTTAACTTTTGCCTTAATTATATATCCTGCTGAAAGATTATGAACTTAATGTTTTCTGAGGTTTATTGCCCTATTGTCATTTTTTAATGTTTCTAGAAATACTAGAAAACAAAGGTGGGAAACAGACACTTCTTAAAGCAAGTAGCTTTAACACATTTAATTTTAAAATCATTTAGTTCTTATTTGTATGAACTAGATCAGTAATTATCCATTTAGATTATTCTGATTTTTCAGTCATAAGTGTAAAAGCAGCTAAAAGCAGACATGCCAATTCTTTATTTTGCTTGTCTGAATTTGAATTATTTATTCTCTACAAAGACCATTTTATATTGATTCATTCAGTTCATTATTAAAGTATAAAATTTGTACTTGTCCACAAACAGTTGTGGGATCTAAATAATTAACCTATTTTACTTATACGTTTTATTTTCTTGCTGTTCTTAAAAGCTCTGAAAGTTTTCAAAAGACTATAATGAATATATTTCATATGTAAAACTATTCTGCATTTCATTACAAGTGTCTTTTTTTCTTCATGATCAGATTCGTACAGCTAGAGTGACTTCAGAATTGATGAGATAACCTGTCTTGGGCTATAAAGGCTCAGTTTATGCTACAAATACTATTTTGTTCATTGCTCCTGATTCCTTTAATGTTTAGTCAGTGTAAGACTGTTCAAATTTCTTAGTAAAACAATTGCTAATCGTTTAATTTACTGAGTATGTAATAAAAAGCTGAGAATCATCAGGGTCTTTTGCTAATGGTGTCAGGATAACCTACTTTAGAAGTCTGAACTAGAAGGTCTGAACATTCAGTTCCTAGTTATCAAATTAATATCTTAAGGATTTCACTTTTTAAAATCTTAGAAAGTTTCAATCAAAAAAGTATAAGATTTACAAGGCATAGTTATCTTACGACTTTTTTTGGTGACTTAACATAAGACTAATCACACCTATGTACACATTAGTGCTTACAGATGACACAGGCATTTGCTACTGTCATTGCATACGCAGAGAAGTCTGTGATAAGAGATAAGTAATATTATAAAGAGAAAATAGCCATTGTTGCATAGCACTTGAGCTCATTTTCCTGTGTTTTCTTTTTGGGGATTAAAAAAGAACAAACTGAGTTAATACAGGTACATATGTATAGTAAATGAGGGAGAGGAAAAGATCATCTCAGGAGGCATTAACTCTTTTACAAACAGATCTTGTGTGCTGAGTCCCTCAGTCCTGAGCTAGTTTAATGGAAAGCTGGATAGTCCTGGCAGGGTACAACATGCATCCACAGTAAAATTTCACTACTATAACAAAGGTAAATACTTGTATGCTGTGTAGACCAGTGTAAAGGAAAATGAGTTCCGTTGTTTGAGAAGTCAGATGAGCACAGTTCTTTAAAACTGGCATGTTGAAGAAAAACACACAGGGCAGTGATGGTGAACCTCTTAGTGCTTTCAGTGATACATGCAGCCCTCCGCAGCTCTCGTGCTGTAGGCTTACCACCACTGACATAGGGTATTCTGTTCCAACCATTGATGAGATATTTTAGTTTAAAAAAAAATCAACATTTACATATGTCTGTCTTTTCTTTTCTTTTCTTTTCTTTTCTTTTCTTTTTATCTTTCAAAAGTCTTTCTTTTCTTTTTATCTTTCTGAGACAGGGTCTCACTATGCAATTGAGGCTGGCCTTGAGCTCACTTTGTAGCCTGGGTCTCAAACTCCAAAGATCATCCTACCTCAGGCTCCCGAGTGCTGGGATTACAGGAGTGCGCCACCACACCTGGTTTAAGTAGTTTTTCTTCATATAATGTTAATTGGAGGATTGTACTCTCTCCTCTACCCCTATGTTTCCTGTGTCTCTTACTTCAGAACCATTACAGTGAAATCCTTTTCTTTGGTCAGAAGTGTAGATTTTTTAAAAAAATCTCAGTTGATTCACTTTGTTATACAGAAATGACATCAGACCATTTCTTAGAAAATTAAGTATTTTAACAGCGAACATAATGTATCTTTTACTTTAATGATTTTTTAAATGTAAATTTAAGCATTCACTCTTTTTAAGAGTTGCTTTGCATTGAGCTATTTGACTTTTATGAAAACTAAGGGTAAATATCTATTGCAATGTGTTATTAGAATTTTTTAATTTGAAGAAAATAAAAATTTTAGATTTTATTTTTTAAAACAAAAATTTTGTATATATTATGGACTATCATTGATGTTTCAATATGTGTTCAAAAGATGATCAAAACATATAATGAATGTTTAAAAATTTATGACAATAAATGACATGGTGCCATTAGCCTCCTCAGAATGTAGTACTCCCCCTGAATTCTCACACAGTTATCCCCTCACATCTTGCCAGTCTCTGAAGCAGGTCTGAAAGTCCTCTTTCATGTCTATGAGATTTGATAAAATATACAATACAGAGAATGCTGCTGCTGAGTGCCAGCCCAGTGAAAGGCAGGCTGGTAAACACATGATCCACCTTATTCACTGGATCTGGCACGGTGTGACTTCTGGCTCTTTCCCAAAGTCAAAGTGACCACAGAAAATAAATGATTTTAATTCATTGAGGATATGGAGGGGGTTACAACCTCACAACTAAAAGTGCTTATGAAAGAGGACTTCTAGAACTGACTGCTTCAGAAAGAGCCAGTAACTAAGGGATAAGTGTACTTAGAGGGGGAGGAGTTTGGAGGAGAGTAATGGCAATGCATCTTTTACTTTAATAATAAATTTAAAAAAATCAGACAGTCACTGTAATTTTTGATCATTCTTCATATACATTGTGTGATACTCAAATCAAGATAAACGTATCTACTGAAACATTTATCATTTGGTGGTGAAAGTATTTAAAATCACTTACTCCAGTTTTTTTGAAGTATGTAATATATCAGCATTATTTATAGTCATCCTACCTTACAATAGAATACCAGAACTTGTTTTTCCTAATTATAACTGAATGTCCTTTGATCAACCCTTCCCCATTCCTCCCACCCCCTTGTACTCCCAGCCTCTGAAGTTTTTTTTAAAAAAATAGAATAAGTAAAAGAGAATTTTACTCATTGGCATATCTTTTTAATTTTTTACTTTGTGACTCCATTTAAAAAAAAACAACTGTAATTTTGAAGCAGAGATCCAGAAATTGCCACTTTTCTAAAAATATCTCATACAGCTGAAACTTAATATATCAGAGCATTTTTGTTCTGGAGATGATACATATTTTCATAAAGATGCATTTCTAAATGGAAATAGCACTGGTGCTTCTGAAATAGGGAACCTTTCCAAAACAGGATGTGGTTGCCTGGGTGAAGAATATTAGGTTGCAATACTCAAAAAGGAAATCCTGGCATAGGAAGCAATTGATGAAGGGCAATGTCTGCAGTGTAATGAAGCCCTTAAAGGCACTTGCATGGGCCTGCGTGCAAAGCCTTTCCAGTGCCTCTCAAATTAAATACCTTGTACTCTGTAGTGTGCTGAGCCATGCTCAGACTTCCATCCTGGCTTCTGTTTTATGAAATACTTCATTCTAGTTTTTAATTTTCTCTATAAGTACTAGTCATCATCCTAGTGAGCCTTGCAACCTTTTCTTAGTGTCTGGTGAATTATAATAGGCAACAGGGTGGCTCTATGATGTTTTAAAAATCAAGTTCATCAGTATTTTTAAACTATGAGTTTGTTGTTTAGCATCATTATTCTCACCGTGTAATGGGAGAAACTAATACCAAAGAAGGAGGCTGAGCGATGGCTAGATCACGTAGGGCGGGTAAAGGAAAACTAGCTTCCTGGTCTTTAAATTTTTTAACAGTAGCTTAGGCTCTATCCTCTGTACAGCACAAAGTTTTCTTAGCAATTTGTTTAAATGGAACTCTTCATAAACAAATTTTTCTTTCAAAGCAAGAAATGCCCTTGTTTTAAAAAGATTTTACTGAAGAAATTACTCTAGTTCTGTTTTTAATAATGCCCAGTGTCTCAATAACTTTAAATGGATTTGGGGAAGAAGGAAGAGTCACAGAAACAAACTTACCTGTGTCACCCATTCAAAAGATTTGGAAATGGTAGTATTCAATCTTTGGTAAAATTTCTGTAGCCAGTTACATATTTATTCAATTAGTTCCTTTTATTGGAATTCATTTAGTTTGAGCTGTGACTTAAGTAAAAAGATCCATCTGTCTATTTAATGTTGAAAACATTGGATGCTTTTGTTTTTCAGGACTTATACTTTCTACTATTACAAGTATAGAATGGTGGCTTTTGGGAAGGCAGGACTTGAATGAGTAGTAAACTAGAAGGGCTAGGAGGAAGGTGTCTGTATAGTTCCTCAAATGTCTGCAAAATGTGTGTAAGTTCACACATACACAGTATTTCGGGGAGTACAGGGCCCTTTATGATCCGAAAGGGTATGTGATGCTCCCTCTCTTCAGTCAGTTCCTTACTAAGTTTGAATATAAAGCAGTTTTTCCAGTCAAGTGAAGAAGTCTAGAAGTGAATTCCGTGTGTGTGTGTGTGTGTGTGTGTGTGTGTGTGTGTGTGTAAAAGCTAGGCATATTGGCTAGAGATTTTTCTTGGATCATAATTTATAAATGGAAAGACATATAGTAGATTATTGTTGGAGAGTTAATAAATTTCACAAGTTGTAGTAAGTACAAGTTACAGATAAGTTTCTTCCTGAAGCATTAGCCAGTCCATAATTATTTTTGAAGACTTCGTACTCTAATTATGAAGACCAGATATAGAAACAAATTATAAGAATGGAATAGAGGGAAAAGTTGCTCAAAGGAGTTCCACTCACGACTAAAATCCAGCCTAGTATGCCAGATTGTAATGATTTAAATCACTAATGAAATTCTTGTTATTTGGGAAGGGTTTTTTAAAAATGTTAAGTGAAGTAGTAATTTTCTGCTAGTCAAATTTTAATGAAAGCATTTACTCATTTAAATAGGAGTTTTATTTTTATATATTAGTTTTACTGTTTTATTTGGTTTTACTAAAAATAGTCACTCTTTTCTTTATATTTTCTCATGAAATCCATCAGAACCACTTCTAGAAATGGCATCATTTTGCCACAAGTATTTTGTTTTCTCTCCCATCTAGTTTTTATGAAGTAGTGCTAACTCTGCCTTAATTTGATTTGGCATCCCTGCAATTGAACATTTGTAAGTATCTTGTATTATGGCCCATCTGGGTTGTCATAGAAACCAAAGACCTCCATCCTCTTCCCTCTAGTTAAAAATGGAATGCAAACAGGGCTTCAAAGTGACGTTTTTCTAGTACGAGTGACAGCCCTGTGAAGTGCAGAACAGAAAGGTTTCTTATTGGTTTTATTCTCCCATGGCCTCTCATAACAGTTAACTCTGATACATGCAGGTTTTCTCTTGAAGATCTGGCAACATACTAATGGAAGTTTTAAAATATAAGCATTAGGAAATAAAAAGTAATGTAGTTAATTCTTTTCCTGCTCTCCTGTGAAACTATAGTCTTAGCTGGCAATGTTTTTGTTTTCCTCCCTGTGTTGTTAGCTGGTCTGTGGAAGGTGTGGAACATGTGGTGGAAGTACCAATTAGTCACTACAACTTGGGCTTCCATTATTAGTCCTGTTATTTATTTCCTAGGTCAGATGAATGTAATTTTCATCTCATTAGAATCCATAAGCCCATTGGTTAAATACAGAGCAATAATTTACTGAAATAAAATTCATTAATCTGGCAATTTTGATGGCTGTCACCAGACCTGGTGTCAAAACATCATTCAGTTTCTCTTCCATCCACTCTGATAGCCACAGAATCTTCGACTTTACCTTGATGTTTTTTCAGTTTCCACATTCCCTTCAGCTTCTCTACCACAAGCTGCCTTTAAACACAGAGCTTTAAATTTTTCTTCTTAGACGCCTAGGATGATTCTGCTTCTGAAGCAGCTATGTTAATAAGTTCCAACGTATTACTTCAGTTATGTTAGCAAAACGTCTGGGTTTTATGGTTAAGATTTACTGAGCTATAGATGTGGCATTACTCAAAGTTTAAAATGTCAAATTCTTATTTTAACAAGTTTTGAATATAGAAGATGACACAAATAGAATTGTGAAGTATATAATGAAAAACTGACAAAACATGTCTGTATCCTAAAAGAAATGTTTCAGAATGATCAGATCAAGATCATGATTAGACAGTTAAACTCAGTGGGGTTTTTTGGCCAATTTTAAATGTTTTCTATTTTTCAAAAGAAAAACATTATAAAGTTTAAATAATATCCACGGTTTCACTGTTCTCTAGTTTTTAGTGATTGTATATTTACTATCTGTAGTTCTACATGTCAACTAAGCATCAGGGGTCTTTTTCAGAAGTGTTGTGTGTGTTATCATTCATTGATGAAAGAGATCCTGCAGTCCCAGTAGACAATGAGGAAGGGATAGGATTTAGCTGCTGGTTTATCTAAAGGTGAGAGAATATATTTTCCAAATAACACTGTATTCCCTGGCATATAGTGTGGAAGTAAATGATTTGTTTTCATAGCATAGTGTGGAAAATGATATAGCAGTTTCTTCATGCTAAATATGTTGCTTTCTTCTTACAGTTTGCTGTCTTAACTTATAATTTTACTGGTGCTTTTTTGGTTTTGTTTTGTTTGCAAATATCTAGCATTTGAGAGGGTTAACATACTTAACTTTCCAGTCAATTTAAAATTTAGAATCTCTCCTAGATCATTGTTTCCACTTATCGATGTCTGTTTAATAAAGCTAGAAATGCTGCTAGTTGTTTAGTAAATGTCATGTTGTTTCTAGGCTTGCAGAAGATGATGACTTTCTCTTAGCACAGTGAAATGGGACAAGCCTTTCTGTTCCCCACTGCATGAGTCATCCTCAGGATAAAAGTATGGTGTTTGTGTGTATTGGAGGAATAGGGACCTGGCCATGATGGAACATGAATTTTTCACTAAGATACAGAATTTATCACGACCATCTCTGTGCTTTGTTACAACCAAATATTAACAAAATAATTGGTCCTTTTGAATCTATGTTTTAAATGTATGTTTGCAGTTACCAACGTAGTTCTTTGCTTCTGTCCATCAGTCCAATAAACCCTTCTAAACTACATTTTTTGTCCTCTATGAATAGTATTTTGTGTATCAATTTAGAGTCTTATAACTAGCCAGTAGCATGAGAACTCCCCTTATTCCATTTCTTCAAAGTAATCACTTTTAATTATTATTGATAGCAATTAAATTGATATTTAATTTTTTATTTAAATTTTTCTTTGAGTTTAGCATTACTCAAGGTATATACTCTCCTGGATATGCTTTTGCCTTCTGTTCATAACCTTACTTTCTTTATTTGCATAGTTTTAAAAAAATCTTCCAATAATTTTGCTTATTTATACTCTATATAAATGAAATATAAAAGGTCTTTTGCATGTACATCTTCTATCTCTGTAAAAGGTAAACTTTGGCCGAGGAGTTAGCTCAGCAGCATAAGCACCTGCTTGGCAAGTGCGAGGTTGTGAGTTCAATCTCCGGTACCAAAAAAAAAGAAAAAAAAAAAAAAGAAAGAAAAAGGTAAACTTCTTAGACACCTAGCTACTTTTTAATATTATATCACATCTGTGTTACTATTTACTCAGTAGACATATTCATTAAACATTATCTTCAAAGATCTTTGTACCTACTGCTCTGTTTATGGTCCTAATGTCCTTTCAAAATTAAGATGAGAGCAAAGTGCATGTGGAACACTGAGCACATTGGTAGTTGTGGATGATTCAAAGGATGTTCTGAGAACCTTTTCTAATGCTGCATTAAATGTGTGTGCTAATAACACAGATGGAAACCCAGCTATGAATAAGATACCAATCTTTAAAACAAAGACCAGAATGATTTGTATTTGCAGTTCATACTCCTTTCCTCTGGGCTTTGGTGATCTCTTTAGCCTCTCTCCATAGTATGTGTATATTCCTGGGTAGCAGGCTAATTGCCTCTGATAGCACTAAAATGTTAGCAAAACTGTGTGCCTCCTTCCTCACAAGACCAGTGTTCAGAGATGGCCTGTTTGCACATGGGCCTATGGTGTACTTTTTTCAGGGGTTAGCCCCCTGAAAGAGCCATAGAATAAGTTCTGGCTCTAGTTGAGTTTAAAGTGGAGGTTTTAGATTCTGATAAGAAGACCTATTGCCAGTAAGTGAGGTTGAAATTGCAGAATGGGTTTGCGGCACGAGGCAGGTCTGCCCAGCAGCAGGTTGATTTCCTCCTTGAGACAAGCAGCACACGTAAACAGATGGCCCAACCATGAGTCAAAGCGACAGATCCTGAACAGGTAGATTGGCCTTTGCCTGATTCAGAACATGGTTATAGAGAGTGGAATTTTAATCTCTCTGCCACTCCGAAGGTTGAAAACAAGCATTTAGTGAGAGGAATTCTATTGGTAGAGAAATGAAAAACATGTATTATGAGGCAGAAGAGGAATCTGACTGTTGCTGGATCTGGGCACTGAGAAACCAACATTTTCAAGAGCTGCTTCATGTAGGCCTGAGCTGGCTTTATCTTTTGACGTATGGGTTTTCAGCTTCATTCTGCTGAATGCTCCAACATGTAACATGCAGCAGGAAAGTATTAAAGTGATACTTTTTTTTTTTTTTGGTGCCGCGGATCGAACTCATGACTTCACGTTTGCCAAGCAGGCACTTACACCGCTGAGCTAAACCCCCGGCCTCGATACTTTTTTTTTTAAAAGATCCTAGGCCCTTAAGTTGCAAACACACATCTCATATTTTGGTTGGAAAACATCTTTTAAGAAGAATACTGTGGTGGTAGGTGTCATAAAAATACACTGCAACTAAAGTTTGGAACAGTATTAAGCAAAGGAAAAATGTAAACAAACATTTCTCTGTCAGACACTTTTAGAAGTATTAAGAATCTTTTTTTCAAAAACAAGATTTTATGATAATTTTGTATTTCTGGAAAAATGTTGTAAATATGGTATTGATGAGTTAGATTGTGTACCACCTGAGCTCTTACACTTTCATTGTGTCACAGACTACAACTTCAGTGCATAGATTTGTGCCCAATGTAAGCAGCATTATCTGGATAACTGTTAACCTGCCTTAGGCCACTGTGGTTAGGGATGTACCCAGAAACGCCAACTACCAAGGTGGAAGTATTATTCTTAGATGCTGTGAGGGCTGTGAATGCCATTGGTTAAGGCAGAAGTATAAATATAGCTACCTTTTGTTTCCCACTCAAGATTAATTGTGCCAGCACAGACCTTCCAAATTGGCTTTCGTTTTATCTGCTCAAGCATGTACACCTAGCCTTTGCTCAGGGTAGAAAAAGCACTAATCTACCTTTGCACATATGGAAAACAGTGTTCCTGGCACTGCATTTAAAACTCTAGGAGAATGCATTATTAATGGAAAAGTACCCCCTCCAGTCTCTCTCTCTCAAAGGAAAGACATTTATGTGGCCACCATCAAGAATAAAGATAGTGCCAATCCTTAGGCAGTTTGTTTTTAAAGTCAGTTACTGAGCAGTACATACAGAGAAATACTTCAGCAAGTAAATTAACTTCACAACATGTAGTTGTAGACACCAAAGTACTCTAATTGTAACATAGATCACCCTATAATTGTGTCACCCTATAAGCTCTAGTATATTGAGTATTGTATCCTGTATTTCTTATAGAATGTCATTTTATTGAAGATTAGAAAATAATAAATTTGGAGTTTTAATATTGTGAAGATTATCAGATTTTCCAATCACGTTTGGTTTAAATAAGCTGCCGTGGTTTGTTTTCTGGTTTCCAGCTTTATGTTTTTGGTTTGTTTTGCCTACATATGTATAATTGAACTGAGTATGTGTGCCAGTAAGTAACAGAGCTGCGTTCAGCCTGTGCTTAAGTCTGCAGTATTAAAGTATCCCTTTTGTTGCATGTGCTGCTCTTGCAGACTCTGTAGAGCCTTATCAAATGCAGCCAGTTGGTGCTGCTGCTATGAAAGCACAGGGGAGCTCTCATGTGGAAGGTTAATGGAGTGTAATTATAAAGAAAAATGAACTGCTCAGCCACTCTATCTCCCTCTACCTGCACCAAGAGTGACAAGTGCTCTGATCTTTTGTAAACCCTGGAGCAGAGGTTTAACCATCTAAAATTATGACAGTATAACTGTCATACAAACAAACACCCAGTGAAGTAGAGGTATGTACCCCGTGTAGGGATGATTCCTTCCTGTTACAGGGAGCCTGGGTTAGGAAAGGAACACCTTCAGCCAGCAAGAAAAGCTGCTCGTTAAACACTGTACTTTCATGTCTCTTCTTCTTTTCCACTCAATTTGTTCCATTTTCTTTTCCAAAAGGTGCTTTCTCCCCTCCGATTAGTGGCAAAGCTGACAGCCTACACATGAGTGGGTCCATTCCACTGTATCCACCAGACTACAAGTATCCATGCTTTCTCCAAGTAGGTCCATCATCCTTGCCCTCACAGCCATCCTTAAATCAACTGGACTCTTATTTGTTTGTTTGTGATATTGGGAATCAAGCACAGGCCCTTACACATGCTAGGCAAGTGCTCTACTACTGAACTGTACCCCTAGCCCTGGATTCTTTTAAAGGAGGTGGAAATAATGTCTTTTTATTCTCACCATCTAAGCAAAGTAGACTATAGGTGCTTCAAGTACCACCCGAGAGTTAGGTCTTTGTCTCAGGATCTCCAAATAGTACCAAGATTATACACATTTCTGTGGACTCAGGATGCAGTTCGGTCCTTATGTTCTTTGGTTGAAAATACTGGGGCTGAGGATGTGGTTCAGTGGTAGAGTTCTTGCCTTGCATGCACAAGGCCCTGGGATCAATCCCCAGCACAAAAAAAAAAAAAATCTTAGAAAATATTTAGTAAGAAGATGCAATTAGACAAGGACAGGGAAAGACGAGAGATATACAGAGGGTGTAATGACTAGGCAAATGGGTTGGTACTAGTGTGTCCCATTGTCTGGGAATACTGGGAAGTTGTCCTCCTGCTGGGACATCTGAAGGGTGAGCTAAGCAGAGCTGAGTTGCTGGGTTGTGGAGCTGGGTTGATTTAGTGCTTTTGCCAGCTCAGCACAGAGTTGAAATAAGGTGTTGCAGAATGATGCAACAACAAAACCCCTGACATCTTGTTCTTACAAAGCCTAAAACATAACCACTCTTGGTGAGGCTGTGCTGCCTACTGAGATAAGTAAATTCAGCACCACATACATTAGGCCTGTGGAGACTAAGCAGAAGTGATGGCTGTGTCACTTGCACAGCGGCCTGCAGACTGAGCCTTGGCCTCTCACGATAGGTGGGGGAGGGGCGGCAGGCTTCCTCTCAGAGGTTCTGAAAGAGGAAAAGCTAGTTTTAAATGTCTCTGTATGGTTTATGATGCTACTACCCTGGCCCTAGCCCCTTTGCATATTGGTTCTGATCATCTGTGCTCTGAAATTTAAAAGAAAACTAGTCATATCATTTTTATGGCAGTAAGGCAAATCTGTTAGTGAATAACAATTTTAAATCCAACTTTATATTAACAGCTGGTGAGATTTGCTGTTATTTACTTCTTTAAAAATCCATTAGAGCCCAGCATTTTAGCAATGTAAATATTGTCATGTCCATTCCTTTTATTACACTGAAGTCATTATTGCCAGGGGTTTTTCATTTGAGGTTTTGTTTTTGTTTTTTTGTTTTTTGCTCAAGGCTGGAAAGTTAGCAACAGACTTTTAAAATTGTCCAGAATAGGCCAGGTTAGGTGGCACACAACTATATTTCTAGCTACTTGGGCGATTGAGAGAGGAGAATCATAAGTTTGAGGACAGCCTGAGCAACTTAGTGAGATCCTGTCTCAAAAAACAAAACAAAACAAAACAAAAATCCATAAGTGTATACCATGAATTCCTTTTTTCCTAATGATGTACATTAAATGGTTTTGAAGAGTGAATGTACTCTAAAACAAGAACCAGAAATGGCTTAGATGTTTGCTTAGGTATTATGGTTAGAGTCTTGAGTGTGATGGCCACATCTTGCTTACCATAATTTCCTGGACAGGTTCAAACTGGTAATTTCATTTTTCAGACTTTTACTTAAATAGCTGCTTTCTCCAAGCCTAAAGAGACCTGTGGTTCAATGGTAAAAAAAAAAAAAAAAAAAAAAAAAAAAAACTGATTCCAGTTTATCATTATGTTGGTTCTACATGACAAGGAGTTAAATTATCTGTAAGGTACTTTAAGGTGGTTTGATAAAGTAGGCATAATTATGAAACATTTTTATTAAATTTTTCATTCTTATTTATACTTTGAATATAGTTGTCTAGCTCCCTTTGTTTTCAGATATTTTATCTTGTCATAGTCTTCTCATTACCACTGATAACTTGGTTTTATGCTTGTGTATCAGAAGTCACTAAAGTCACATTCCAGCCCTTTCATTATGGTAAAATTGCAGTTAGCTAGAGGCATGTGCTTTTCTGGTTATCTAAAATTGTTTTTTGGTTCACCACCTGTTGGAAATTTTTCCGACTAATGTTTCATTCTATTTTCCTGTCCTACTAACTACAGTTCAGTTGTGTATCATTACTGTCCAGAGGTTGAAAACTGGTGGTTCCTGGGCTTTGTCCACAAAGATACTTTGTTTGGCTTACAGTGTTAAAAGTAATTCACTCATTAGTACCTTTAGATAAGCCAGTTCCTCTCCATTAGACCTCAGTCCCTGTACTTCCTATTGCCTTACACCTGGTCTACCTCGTTCATGTTACCTGCCTGGGAATAGGTACTCAGTCACCAGATTGCTTTTCAAGCAGAAGGTAATCATTATTGTATCTGGTCCTGTGAGTAAGTTTTCAGCCCTGCAGTGAAACTATTCTCCATTGATGGAGCTTCTCTGGGTAAAGTGTCGAGATTATCAGTGAGCCTTAGTTTCCTGTGTACAGTGCTACGGAGGTTGAGGGGGCATCTCAGAAGAGTGCTTCCTTCAGTTCAGAGATTCACAGAATTTTGACAGAGGAGAATAGAGACCAAGTTAGAAGCCAAGACTAAGATTGGCAAGTAACTATTGAAGGTCACGAACCTTCAGTGATGAATACAAGACTAGGACCCACGGGCTGGGGATATAGCTCAGTGGCACAGCACCTGCCTGGCAAGTGTGAAGTCCTGAGTTCCATCCCGATCCCCAATACAAAAAAAAAAAAAAGACTAGGACCTAGATATTTTTTTGCCCTTTATATTATTTCTGCTATACAGTAGTACCTCTCTACTTATTTTTCCTAAAATCAGAGTGTGGGGGAGGAAAATACACACATATGTATGTGTGTATATATATATATATATACAATTAAGGTTTTCACTAGGTACTCTTTTGGCTAACCGGAGCAATTTTATGTAATATATAGATATGAGGTCTCCACATCCTCACCAGCAAGTCACATAATTGCATTGGGGTTTGGGCTGGGGTATGGAATTAGTTAGCAGGAACTAAACCCTTAATTAAGTCTGGCTCTACCCCGATTTGAGACCTAAATCGAGTCACCTGGGCAGAGACTCCTTGTTCCACCCAGCAAGTAGTGTCTACCTGATATTATTGGGTTTTTATTATAACCATTATAGAATCAACAGCTTATCACATTAGACTGTGTGGGAAAAAAAGAAAAAAAAAAAAAACGCACCAAGGAACTACTGTTGTGTATTCAGACAATGAATGTCTTCACAACTAAAAAGACACATCCCGTCAAGCCATGAAAAGACGTGGAGGCACCATCTAAGTGAAGCCAGTGCGAAAAGGCTACATACTGTACGATTCCAACTGTGAGACTGGGGGAAAGGCAGATCTGTGGGGACATTTAAGGGAGGGATGAACAGGTGGAGCACAGAGAATTTTTCAGGCAGAGAAATTATTCTGTGATATGCCAGTAGATACAGATCATTGTACATTTGTACAAATCTGTAGAGTTTACAGCACCCACAGTAAATCCTGATGTAAGTTATGGACTTTAATATGTCAGGGTAGGCCTGTCGATCGTAATGAATGCTTCCGTGTTGGGTGTATTGGTAGGGAGGGGTAAGGGGCGTATGGGAACGCTGTACGTCCCTCAGTCTTGCTCCAAATCTGAAATTGCTGTCAGGTCAAGTCTGCTAGCTATTGAAGGGCTGGTCTTACATTCCGCAAGATGTCTTCTTTTCTTTTGACTGTCCATACTTTTGTTGTTGTGAAAGCTGGAGAACAGTATGGTAAAAGCATGAGCTTCACCTTTAGTACAGAGAAGTGTGCTAGAAGAAAATACTGTGGTCTTTCAGTGTTTTCTAAAACCGAAGGGGCATTTGTGTGTGTGTGTGTGTGTGTGTGTGTGTGTTTGTGCACGCGCGCTTTAAATATTTGTATAAGGATTTATGGATTGAATTTTGTGATTTTCATGGCCTGGGAAAATGTTTCTCTTTACATTTAAGATTTAATAAAGGTCTTAAATTTTTAAGTAAGTGTACTTTACTCATTAAGAGAGCATTCATGCCTCTCTT
Source organism: Dolichotis patagonum (assembly GCA_004027295.1). Classification (NCBI taxonomy): domain Eukaryota; kingdom Metazoa; phylum Chordata; class Mammalia; order Rodentia; family Caviidae; genus Dolichotis; species Dolichotis patagonum. The sequence continues at coordinate 49,292 of PVJX010006808.1, forward strand.
TTATGTTGCTAGAACCTCTCCAATAATATTTCTAGTACTGACAATTTGAAATAAAAAAGCAAACTTGTCTGAAATTCTGAAAGATGAATGTAGGTTTTTCTGACTTTGCTGAAGAAAACTCAGGCTAAGTACAGAACAGTGCAGATGAGCTTGGATGGTCCAGGCCCTCAAAGTGAGCCACCTGTCATCTTGGAAGCCTGCCTAGGGTAATGGAGTTGCTCCCTTTGAGTTGTTTCAGGTGGAGCCTTGGCAGAAAGTAATTTATAATAAATACTTGATAAATTCTGCTGATGACATTGAGAGTACTTTCTAAAATTAAGATATTCATTCAGTAGCTTGAGAAGCTTTTAAAGATAGTGTGTTTATATTTTTACTGTAGATGATAAAAATTGTGTTTGTGTAGGGGTTTTTTGTTTTGTTTTGTTTTTATCTTTTTTGGACAAGGTCTCACTATGTACTTCAGGCTGGCCTTGAATTTGCAGTGATCTTTCTGCCTCAGCCTCCCAAGTGCTGGGATTATACCTGTGCACAACCACGCCCAGCCTTTTCTTTTGTTTTTGAGACAAGTTCTCGATATGGAGTGCAGGCTGGCCTTGAACTTGTTTATGTGTCCAGGCTGGCCTTGAACTCACAGTAGTCCTCCAACCTCAGCTTCTTGAGTGCTGGAAAAATGGTGTTTTTAAGCATCAAGATTACTGATGTTGAGGCTATACTTTTGTTAAAATATTTCCCAATTAAAAATGCTGATAATGATTTATAAGTTACTTTTGTTTAAATGTTAGGGAAATAGTATATTTTATCATAGAATATGTTCTATATGGTGTATACTGCCTGACACAATGTTATTCTAGTACTATTGTCTTTTTCTCTCTTTTATGAAAAACTGCAGAATTAGGGATTAAAAAAAAAAAAAACCAACCGAGGCATGGTAGCATGCATCTATAATCCCAGCACTCAGGAGATAGTTCCAGGAGGATCACTGTGAATTCAGGGCCAGCCTGGGCTACATAGTGAGACCCTGTCTCAAAAAAATAAATAAATAAAATGATAGTTTTGCTTTTGGAGACAACCCGTCCATCTCTCATATGTATTCTGCATAGAACTTACAAAATTTGGTTATATAATCTATTAAATTTGTCTTTTCCAGCATCTAATTCTGGCTTGGTTTTCTGTGAAAAGGAGACTTACTATATACGTTATCGCAAATGATAACCCAGAGTTTAGGTTATACAAAACAATCTGTTTTATCTAAACAGCGTTCCATAAAATAACAAGATTTTGTTTTGTTCCTTCCCCTCCCTCCTTTTAGGATCATCACTGTACTTAAATTTTATTTTCATATCCAACTTATTGGGGATCGTAATAGTTTTTGTAAGGATCCCCACAGCAGCTTCAGGGCTGAGGGATAAGAGAATTTCAATAGTGTGTGTGACAACTCTGGTATTAACAAAACACTGTAGCCTTTTAAGTTGTGAGGCAGAGCCTGGAATGATGAATGACAAGCTGGTAGTGTGTGCCGCAGTGTTCTGTAAACAGATAGTTTATAGAGGGACCTATATTTTGCCGAACAGGAGCTTAATTTACAAATTAATAGTCTCTGTGTCATATCTCATTGTAGTACAAACACAATGACCCAGGTACATTTTTATGTTAGCAAGCAGCTAAATTGTGCACATTGTAAATGGTTCTTATGTTTTTTCTGCTGTCCTCATTACTGAGTCTAAGGTCCTTGCTAGGTCGGTTTACATTTAAATTGAACATCTGTTTGAGGCACTCAGGATTATGAACCACTGTAGAGGTATGAGAAGTCTGGGACTTACCTAGATTTCTACACAAGAATATATTTTGTAAGTGCTTGATTTCTAAAAGGACAACAAGAACCAATCACTTTCTTAGTATTTTACTGTTTGGGGGGCAATTCTCATTAACAAAGCTTTGTTCAAACTAACATTAAAACGTGATTAGATGTTTAAAATCAAGTCATCTTAAATATAATTGACATTGAAAAAGGCCCATTTGATTGCCTGTTGCTCTGAGTTGAAAATTCATATAGACAAATTGTATTATTCATTGGTTACCATCTCTTATTGTCAGTCATCTTTGATGGTGTCTTAGGAACTCCTCACCATTAATTCCTTTGATCCTTAGCAGTTTTCCGAAGCAAAGAGAACAGTACACAGCTGTTGTGCTTTGGTGTAGCTTAGTGCTTCATAAAAGACAGAACTTTTTTTTTTTTTGTACCGGGGATCAAACTCACGACCTTGCGCTTGCCAGGCAGGCACTTAAGCCACTGAGCTAAATCCCCAGCCCAAAAGACAGAAATGTTTTTTTTTTTTTTGGTACCGGGGATTGAACTCACAACCTTGTGCTTGCCAGGCAGGCGCTTAAGCCACTGAGCTAAATCCCCGGCTAAAAGACAGAAATGTTAAACTCAAGCCAACTGGTTTCTGAATTTGGTCTCCTTCGTCCTTTATTATAGAGAAATATATTACAGCTACTATTCCCAATATGCAGTACACTTTCTTAGTCTGTGTGTTTATGCTGTTTTACTCCAGCACATGTGTGTTTATGTTATTCATTCATTCATTCATTTTTTTATTTTTGTGGTGCTGGAGATGAAACCCAAAGCCTTGTGCATACTGGCAAGTCCCCAAGTTATACTCTAGAAACTCAGCATCTTTGGATCTCTAGGTGTCCATCAGTCACATCTCTCTTGAGTACAATAGCTACCCCCTCTCTTGATGGGGAATTGAGCCTAGGGCCTCCATGCTGAGCTGTAGTCTCAGCCCTTTTTAAAGTTTTTATTTCAAGGCTGAGTTGCCCAAGGTGAGCTCAAACTTGCTGTCTTCCTGCCTCAGCCTCCCAGAAATGCTGGAATTATAGGCATGTGTCACCATGACTGGCCAGTCCCCAGATCATTAGAAGGGCTCCTAGACATAGATAGAATTTGATTATAGTAATATTAGTGTTTTTAGTCACATACATCACATTAGGGGAGAAGGTTAGGGTGTGAATGAACTAACCAAATAAGAAAAATGTAAGCTACATTTCAGTCAGGCTAGTAAATGGTCTAATCCCTTACGGAGATGAAGTATAAACCCCACTGATATAGATTGAAAGTCTAATCTCCTGTGGACATAGGGTGTAGCATCCATTGATGTAAACACATGTGTGTGTTTTGAAAAATGAATAAGCCCCAAAGAATTTTTTAATTAAAAAGGTAAACCAAAGTCTAATCAGTACCATAACATTTGTATTTTTTACCATCTGTTAAACATTCACGCAGAGAATTTTGAACTTTATTGAAAAAAGCTTGATAATATGAACTATTGCTGTTCCTTATTTCTTTCATATTCTGATATACAAATTCCCCGACACTTAGAGAATTAAAAAAAAATGCTTGTCTGTCCCAAGTCTCAAAATCAAAATTCCTACCTACTTTGCCAGACAACATGTCCAGTTCACCATATTGTTACTGGAATTGCAGGGCAGAAGCCCCAGCTCTAGGAGTTCCAATGGACACTCCATCCCATAGCACCAATCAAGATGAGCACTGGCCCTGAAGCAAGGCCAGCAGATTGCTGTAGCTGCTGGTTTCAAACAGGAGCCTAAAGAGAATTGTTTCTGTGGTCTGATGGCCATTTCAGAACTTTGGAAATGGAATGGTCAGTTCATCACAAAGAAATAGCAGGTGAGTATGGCAGACTTTGGGGGGCCTGCAGGGGAGAGACCCTGGAGCCTCGGGACCTGCACCGTGCGGTTGACTTGGGGTGCCGGGAGAACAAGGAGCTCCTCCGCTCTCTGGGGGGCGGCTGAGAGTGTGGCCGACTTTCGGCGGCCTGAAGGAGAGAGACCCTGGAGCCTCAGGACCTGCACCATGCAGTTGACTCGGGGTGCCGGGAGAACAAGGAGCTCCTCCCCTCTCTGGGGGGCGGCTGTGATCCTGCTGGTGTGCAGGCTGAGAATCAGACATCTCATGTCGTCCTGTCCCATGTCTCCCCCTTTAGCAAGTAGGAGCCAGTTAACTACACATCTTGTGAAAAAATTGGCTATGGTATTTAGTATGAGTTCCCCATATGCAAAGATATGGACAACCATTTGGAAGAAAACAAGAGACAATATGACAGATAGTGAAGATCTCTGGTTGTCTAGCTTTGAAATTTATGCTTTCTTATGTCCCATTCTGTTCTGTTTTGTTGTGTTTAATTTTACCCCCTTAAAATAAAATTTAAAAATATATATATTAAAAAAAAAAAAAGATGAGCAGTGGGGAAGGGCAAGAAAGGTGCGCTGCTAGCATCGCTGTGTTTGCAGCACAAGCTGTTCAAGATCTGACATTGAGTGCCCGACGGGAACTTTCAGGTTTTGTAGACAAGAGGAACAAAGGCGAGGGTTGGGAGTTTGCACAGGTGGCAGTATAGGTAATCCAGGGGTGGGTAACCTGTGTCTTGAAACTTAGTTCTGTGAGGTCCCGGGAAGCTATCACTGAAGAGGCAGTTCAGTTCCATTGTGAGATGACAGTTTCCGCTGGGGATGAAGAATCAGTTCCCGAGGTCAGGTGTAATGGTTCTCACTTGCCAAGTGACCTGGCTGTAGGATGCTCATGAGGTTCTGCTTTTCGTAGAATCCAAGGTGGCTCCAGGTTTGAGAACCAATGATTTGAGACTTCCAGGCATTGTTCCAGGATGTCTGGAACTTTATATTGTAAAAGCTGGCAGTTAGATCCCTGCCAATCCTGAAAGTCACTTTAGTTATCTTACCTTGGTGTCCTTAGTGTGAAAGGGAGATAACATAGTCTAGGTAAATTTAGGGCTAATAAAGCTTGTAAGTCCCCTTGGCCTACCGTACAGTGCTGAGCAGGGATTTGAAGGGATCTAAAATTTCGTTTTGCTTTTGGACACACATTAGGCATCTGCAGACCCAACTTCTGATCCCTGACCTATCTAACATAAGATGTTCTTATAGATGATGCTTCTGTCAGGCAGTTGGTATTTTTAAAGGCTCTGTCGCTCTCGCTCTCTGTCTCTCCTATTTTGTGAGACCCTTCTCACTGTGTAGTTTAGGGTGGCCTTGAACCCACTGTATAGTCCAGGCTGGCCTTGTTCTCACAGTGATCCTCCTCCCTTAGCATCCTGAGTGCACCACCACACCCAGCTAAAGGCTATGTCTCTTAAAAGCCTAAAAAAGAACAGAAGTTACTTGTCTAATTCTAACTCCAAAAATGAATCTCAGGGATTTGGGGAAAGCCTTCTAGTATCTTACAAAATGACTAAAATGCCTTTATTTTTAGCTAAGTATATTTTTGTAGCTGCTTCTACCAGTATTCTTCCTCCTCCTCTGTGAGGATTCTATCCTGTGTTTCCCAGGAACATTCTCCAATAGCTTCACTGCATATTCTCCCACTGAATTTATTTATTGCATGAAGCAAAGGGTTTACTGCTTTTTTTTTCCTGTATTTTTATTCATAAAATGACAGTCTTTGTTGATAAAATGGTGGAATCTTCACTTAATTTTTTTCTGTTTGCCTTAAACAACACATTCCTTTTGCTCTGGACTACACTTCTGTTACTGATGCTATGTCAGTGAAGATTCTCCTGAAGGTGATTGTTTGGTACCTTCTGAAGACCATAATATCTTCTCTTGTCTCCTCGCTGTTGGTGTATCTTGATGTCACTTATAAATGTAATGGTTGAGTTTCATTTGGACAATAGAAAGTTTTTTTCCTCTCCTTGGAATTTTTTTTTTTTTTTTGAGACAGGGTCTCACATGCAGTTAAGGCCAACCTCAAACTCACTTGGTAACCCATGCTTCAAACTCATGACAATCCCGTCTCAGCTTCCTGAGTCCTGAATAGTGGGACCCAAGTGTGCCCCACTATTCCTGGCTCTCTTTTTTTATGATTCTGGAGATCTAATCTCAGGCTGAGTACCAGCTGGACAAGTGCTCTACCACTGAACTACCTGCCCAGCCTTATTTGTGAAATTCTGGTACCATCAATGAATATCAATTTGTTGCTGTGCACTGCACACTTGTAACAATAAAAATTTAAAAGAAAATGTAAAAAACAGGAAAAAAAACCAAATATACATTTTTCCAGGTCAGCTCTTTTGTACACATATAAAATTTAGTATCCTTGTTTTAGTTTGAGCAGTTGGTGAGGCTGAATGCCTGGAAATATTTTCACTGCATTTTACTGTAAAAATGAGTAAGATTTGTTCATGACTTTCTGGATTTCTGAAAGTGATTATCAGCCTGTGATATGAAAGGGGAAGGTTGTATTTCATGCTTGGATATTGGCTCATAGGAGTGGATGCATTTTTAAGGCCAGGGTTGTGTAAGAAGGTATCTTGAATGGGTGTAGCCCTCTCTATTTGATACACAACAGTTCTGTAAAGGCGGGCTTATTAGAGACGTAATCAGTGACACCAGGCTGGAGTGGAAAGCGCTTTGTGCCCAGAGTTCCTTTTGAGAGAAACTTTCTTAAATTTGCTGGTGAATTGATCGATGGAATCCAGCTGTCAGCTCAGCGGGGAGGGAGAGCCGTCCTTCCACTTCCCCAGCTCCCCCTATACTGGCCAGCACTGTGGAACTCGGCATGGTTGACTTACCTACCAGGAAAACCCCCCCCCCCCCCGTTCTGTCGTATTGGAGAAATTCCTCCCGTATTCTCCTTTGGATCTCTCTTGCTGTCCTGTGCGTGCTGATAATATCCCTGAATGTCACAATATTGACCACTGTGACAACCTGTCTTGGAAGCTGTGACTTGAGGTGTCAAAGGCTCGCTGCATGCTTCTGCCTGAATAAGCCCTGGTGAGACCCAGTGGTGCCAGTGCCCAGAGAGTGTGAGGCTCAGTCTCCGGGCTCGGCTTGTGGAGCAGCTCCCAACAGCTGGGTAGAAAGGGGTAACGCTAGCAGACCTGGAGCAGGGCCGTCCTGGAGGCCTGCCACGTTGGCCTGTTGTTCATAGTAAATACATTGAGAAGGACCTAAGTTACTCACTCTTTCTTCCTCCCTGATGTGGCTATTCTTTCTAGCTTTTCTTTTTTCACTTACTTGACTTTTTTCTTCTCTTTTAACTTTTATTAATGGATTAATGAAGGTCGAATGACCAGGCTGGAAAATGTAGCCTTTTCTCAGTGCCTCAGGATGATGTTCTGAGATGGCCACATTTAAAGATCTGTGTGAACACCATTGAAAATACCAAATCGGTCATGCCAGTATATCCTCTTCAAAGACCAGCAGAAGCTGGGATTTCTTTGTTTAAACCGCCTGAGAGGAACTGTGTGCTCATCTCCTGTGGAGACAAGAGGGTGTCCTTGAACAGGGGCCACTGAGAACGCTGATCCCATGCGGCTGGGACTCAGGAATACTACAGAGGCCTTCTCTCCCTGCCGCCTACAACTGCTGCTGACCTAGATCTCGGTCCCTCTCCAGGAATGCGGGCCCTTGTGTTTGCTAGAGCGGCACAGCTCAACTAGAGCGAGACTGGCGGTGGGACAGGGCGGCCGCTCGGCTCTCGCGAAGTGCCGTCCTCTACTCCGCTGCTCGGAGGCCGGGAGCCCCTCTGCCCGTGCCCTTCTGCTCTCCGCCCTTGGTTTTCTGACTGCAGCCACGTGTATTTAAGTGATGGAAAGCAACTCTACTTCTTTCAGACCTTGATGTTTTTAAAAATGTCACAGACACCCGTAGGCATGCGCGGCTGTTCCGGTCGTCCGGGGAACACAGCGAGGAGCCAGGGGCCATGAGTCCCTGAGTGGTTCTTCGGCTTGTAGGTACTTGGATCTTGGTTTCCCTTGCCATCCTGCAGGCTTCCAGGGCATTGATTCAGGCCGTGGGGAGAAACAGTTGTGAGTGTATTGCGATGCCCTCGACTCCTGCACTCGGCAGCAAGTTCTGTTTGGCCTCCACCCCTTCTAGGCCTCAGGACTCTGACTCTCTCCTTGCTGTTTCCTGCTACGCTGATTAACACTGGGGAGTTTCTGAGCTTTGTCTCTTCCTTCTAGTATACTTCAGGTAGACAGTAAATGGAACACTCTGGGGATGGTTATTATTGTTGCTTTTGCTTTGTTTTGAATTGGTTTTTCTGTTTTTGTTTTTGTTTTGGCTTTTTTGAGACAGAGTCTCATTATGTAGGCCAGGCTGGCCTCAAATTCACAGCGATCCTCCTGCCTCAGCCTCCCAAGTGCTGGGATTACAGGTGTGCGTCACCATGCATGGCTAATTATTTAATTTTTAAACAACTAACTATTCTGATAAACAAAAAACAATAAAATCTACACATGATACTCACAGCACCACCACTACTAGTAGTAATTCCCCTCCTTTTAACTGACAGCAGTTCCATTTCTCTGCCTTTTGTACTTGAAGGATAGTTTTGAAGACTTGAAAGTTGTTTTTATAAGCACTTGGTATTTTATTAATTTGCATTTTTATTACTTTGTAGATAGTTTCTGCAAAGACTTTAGACTCTACATTTTAAAAAATATTTACTCAAAGAGGCAGTGCTAACAATGTAATATGTAGCAGAATCAATTTTTCTCCATAAAACCGGCCTTTATCGGGTATTTTTGTCATCTAAAAAGAATCAATAATAAAAACATAAAAACTCTTAAGAATGAATTTTATATCAATATAAGGTTTTTTAAAATCCACTTTATAAATATTTTAATGTTCAAATATGTTAAGCAGCCTGCAGGTTTGGATTCTTTAGACAATATGGGTGATGAAGTTAGTTAGGGCCATAGGAAGAATTTAAAAGTTAATCTTGTGCTTATGGTTTTACTTAATCCTCTATTTAAAGACCTATCCTGCTGGGTATGGTAGTGCATGCTTATAATCCCAGTGCTTAGGAGGCTGAGGCAGGAGGATTGCTGCAAGTTCAAGACCAGTTTGGGCTATATAGTGAGTTCAAGCCAGCCTGAACTATATAGTGATACCCTTGTGTCCAAAAAAAAAAAAAGTCTAAGCAAAGCATTAAGCACTAAATTTTTTTCTTCATTCATAATCTATGAAAACACCAATCTTTTGTTATCATAAATACTATGCCTCATGTGTTTATAGCAGCGTCATTCATAATAGCTGAATCTTGGAAGCAGCCTGTGTATCCATCAACAAATGAATGGACAAAGAAATTGTGGTATACTACTCCGCCAAAAAGAGAGATAAACTTGAGTCATTTATAGGAAAACAGATGCACCTTGAGATTATAATATTTAGTGAATAAATCAGACACATAAGCTTAAATATTACATAGTCTCTGTGATATGAGAAACCCAAAGCATAAATAAATAGCAAAATAAAAAGTTAGATAATAAGGAGCAGGGAGATAAGTCTCTCTCAGATGAGAAAGGGATCAAGAGATGGAGAGGAGGGGAAAGGATGAGAAAAAAGAATGGAGATATGTTATGTGCATGAACCAGCCTCCACAAGGAATGCAGGCATTGTGTACAGCAGACATGCACCAAGTAAAAACTTTTCAAAAAGAAGATAGATGAGAGGAATGATGCTTACTCTTCCTTCTAGCCTGACTTCCTGGACTGGCTCCAACTGTGACAGTAAATATACAGTAAATATTATAGTAAACATTCTCTGAGCCATTCACTACTCTTAGGTTACATTACCTTATGCACCCTTGAGAAGGGTGAAGACATTTACTCAGCAGCATAGGTCCCACTGCATAGTACAGTTGTGAACAAAAGAAGCTGCTCGTGGTGCTCTCTTCCTGTTGGAATCATTATGATAGTGCTGGGGTGTGGCTTGGTGATAGGCACTTGACTCTCATATATGCAAAGGTCTGGGTTCAACCTCAGCGCTGAGAAAATGGAAAGGAGGAAGGAACCAGAGGGATCGTTACAGTAATCAAGGTATCCAAAAACACACCTTTCATTGGATTTGAACAACAACAACTAGAAAGTTCTAGAAACCTTAACTTTAAATTTTTATCCCATGTAGCCAAATCCCTGTTCTGCCTAAACACATGTATGCATTTCCATATATTCTGACCCAACGAAAAGGTTCTCCTCGTGAGTTAAATGTGGCAGTTATTTAAAATGTTGGTTATTTTGAATATTACTGGGACCAAGTAAACATTGTTTAATGTTTCAAACTAGGATAGATACATCATGTTTGTTTGATTAATACAGATTAGTATGGCTTTGTATCTATGTTATTAGGTATATAGATAATAAAGACGAATGATAATGTGCCAATAGCATTTCTGGGCACTTTGTATGTATATATAGAGTGGTACCTCAGTTTACAAACTTGATTTGTTTTATGATTTTGGGGAAGATGACTTTGTTTGTGTTTGTGTTTTTGTGGGGAAAATGGCCATGGTTATGTATGTCACTCATTGTGGAATTTGTGAACAAAAGCAAAATTTTGCTAAAGGCTTTTGTTTGAGAACTAAATTGTAGGGCTGGGGATTTAGCTCAGTGGCTTAAGCGCCTGCCTGGCCAGTGTAAGGTCGTGAGTTTGATCCCAGTGTAAGGTCGTGAGTTTGATCCCCGGTACCAAAAAAAAAAAAAAAAAACCTGAGCTCTAGAGAACTAAATTGTTTGCAAACAGAAGCATTGTTGCACCCATGTAATACTGTATGTATATAAGAATATTATGTATAGATATAGATATATTTGGAACCCTAAGGATATTATCAGTCACCTCGTTTTTCAGACCAGGACCTTGACCCAGGTAGGCCAACACACTTGCCCAATATCATATAGTTGATTAGAATGTCAATTGAACTTTTAATTGAAGCAGTATGAGCTCTAGAATTGTCCTATTCCTGTTGTGCTGTTCTGCCCATCCAGCCTACCATGCTAAGCTGATAATAGTCAAGACATCTGAATTCAGCTATGTAATCTCTTCTCACCTTTTTCACTTATATGCTTCAATTTCCCATATTTATGGTAATGTCTGTTAAGTCCATGGATCTCCTCATATGTAGACTCTATATAAATTTTGTATGTTACAAGGTTTAGATGAAGCTAGTTAACAGAAAAGATGTCAGAGGAATGTAATTGCTGTGTATTTGCATGCAACTGATGAAACAGCATTCTGATAGATTTTATTTCTTTTTTTTGTCTCTGCTTGATAGAAAAGAGTAGTTGAACAGCTACGGAAGAACCTGATAGTAAAGCAAGAACAACCAGACAAGTTCCAAATACAGCCATTGCCACAATCTGAAAACAAACTACAAACAGCACAGCAGCAACCACTCCAGCAACTACAGCAACAACAGCAGTACCACCACCACCACGCCCAGCAGTCAGCTGCACCCTCGCCCACCCTGACTGCTTCACAGGTAAAGTCACCTGGCGTGGGCAGCTCTGTAGCGAGATCGACTCAATGCTGGTCACACAGAACTTGGCCTAAGCTCTACTAGCGCTAAACAAAAGTTTTCCCGTTTCCTTTTTTTAAAAACTGTAACTGGGTATACATCTCCTGAAATTCACCGAAAGAAGGAACGTGACAATGAAGTAAAGTCAACTTTCCAGCTGTTCCCAGAAGGGAACAAAGGTAGTCAGTGACAAAAGAAGATCACTTCTGTGTATTCTAGTGGAATTAAAGTCTTGTTTAGAAGTTTAGAAGTGACAACAGTAGTTGGCATTTAATAGCAGTTACTGTATACCAGGATCTCCTAAGTGCTTTACACGTGTCATGGACACATTCCTTTCCCTAACTGTATGAGGAAATTGTTACTGTCCTTTATTTTTTAGACGAGAATGTGTAATGCATAGAGAGGTTATGTAATTTACCTAGATCATACAGGTAGTGTGTATTAGAGCCAAGATCTGAACCCCCAGTATTCTGACTGAAAAACCTGTCCATTCACCCACTCTTCTGTACTGACGTACAGGATCAAAAAAAGAAATGCAAACACTGCAAAAAATTAGAGAAGAAGAGAGAAAACCTCTGTTATAAATCAGCTAGCTAGAGCAGGGAATGGGATTCTTACCCTAGTCTTCACCCTAAGGCTGTTTGGGAATTAGACATTAAACCTGACTTTTAAAAATCCCCTGACCAAGGTTTGTATTGCTTTTGAAAGATTGCTTAGAGAATTACTTTTGTTGGAGTTTTAAACAGAGTTGGATTAAGTTGTTCTCTTTCCAAAGTGCAGATGAATCTGAGGCCATTTATATGGAAGCAGTGTGGTAGCATTTATTATTTCCTATCTTTTTTTTTTTTGGTACCGGGGATTGAACTCATGACCTTGCACTTGCCAGGTAGGCACTTACACCGCTGAGCTAAATCCCCAGCCCAGCATTTTCTATCTTAACCCGTGAACACTTTTTGTTCAAGTAGTAGTCCATGTTGTACAAATCAGGAAATATTTATAAATACAGTAACTCTTCCTTTCCCTGGCCATCTGAGTTCTGTGTTGCTTTGGAATGGTGGACAGTGAGGTGCCCAGTATTATCCCCAAAACAGTGTCGTATCTCTCCCTCAAGTCCATCTGACATATTTAATTGATTTAACTAACCTTTGTTTTATTATTATTATTTTTTTTTTAGTGCAAAGATTTAATGTTAAAACCTGAAGGATCCCTTAGGTTTTTGTTGTTTGCCTTTACAGTCAACTGTAATATTTATTTAATATTTATTGACCACTCCCAGTGTGCTAGGTTCTAATGTATAACGAACAATAATCCTTGCCAAGAATCTGGTACAGTATGTTAATTAATTTTAACCCATTCTCTAAATATTTATTGAGTCCTGTCTTAGTTACTTCTTACTCATTGCTGAGACAAAATACCTGATGCCCAAAGTTGGGGAAGGAAAGGTTTATTTCTTACAGCTTTTGGAGGTTTTAGCCCATACTCAGTTGGCTCCAAGGCAGGGTGGCATGGGGACCACAGTTCATGGCGGCTGCAAACAGCAAGGTGGAAAACCGGCAAAAGAGAGAGACACACCTTCTTCCTGACATTACATCACATCCTGGCTCCATCCCCTAGGAGGGTGTAGCACTGACACCATCAATCCAGGCACTAGACAATGAACCAGTCACAAGTGTACAATGCAAATACATGAGGCCTGGGGGCCAACGACATAAACCATGACAAGTCCTGAACTATATGCAGGCACTTTTCTAGGCAATATGAAGAATAGATGCATGAGGCAGAGTTTCTGTTTTCAACAATTTAAAAATTGTAGAAAGCAAGAAGAAGACCCAAACTGCTAATAGGAATAAAATAAAAGTACCAGTGAATAACTGTGAAGATACCAGAAAGCAGAGTACTATACTTTTAATTAGAGGGATCAGAAAGTGCTCCTTAAAAGAGGCAACATTTGAGCAGACCTGAGCAGATGAATGGAATTTCAGTGGGGGAGCAGAGGGGAAAGAGCATCACAAGTGTAGAAATAGTATGAACAAAAATGTGGAATCAAAAAAGTAAATGCACGGCTTGAGAGCGGTAAGTAGGCTGGTGTGGTTGGAGCATGGATTCCATAAATGGATGGGAGAGGAAGAAAAGGCCAGGAAAGGCAGACAGGGGCTAGCTTGTGGTGGGCACCTTCAGTGCAGGACAAAACCTTGGGTGCTGTGGTAGCTGTAGGGAAGTAATTAAAGTTCATAAGGATGAGGACAAGTGGGAGATTGTGTGTGGCATAATGAAATACATGACTTCAGAAAGGAATAACTGTGAAGCAGCAATCAGTGTGGGACAGGAGGAGATGCTAGTTAAGTGATTAGCATGTACTGAAGTGTAGGGAAGAAGTGAAATCTTTTAGCAGGGAGGAGTAGGAGCATTTCCTTTATGTACCATAATTCCCCAGCTCACGAATGAGTTCCATTCTGGGAAAGCATTCATAAGGCAGATTGATTTGTATCCGACAAAGCGAGTCTTATACAGTACACCAGTGAAAGTTTGCAATTTGAATTTTTGTAAGTTGGGTACCTAACTGTAGATAATTCCAACTCAAATTTATATGTATAGTATTTTGAAGTTTTTCCAGTTTATAGAAAAAACTAATAGAACACTTGCGTATACACGTACTCTTCAACCTATATTCACAAACTCTTGTTGTTTTTAATGATAAATTGCAAATGTAAATAAGTGTACAATAAATAACACCATCGAAGCACTAAGTACTGCTTTTTGTGCTTATGTATTATACTGTTATATTGTAGCTAGAATACATGCATTGAAGTTAGCCACAACTAAAAATTTATAAAGTAGAAAAAAATGCTAACCTGTAAACAAACTTGTTAGGTTTGAGTGTTATTTAAGCATTGGGTTAATGATGAGTACATAATTTAGGTGGGTTTGAGGTTTTATTCAGGATTTTCTAGATAATCAGTTTAGGGGGCCAGGAGTATAGCTCAGCAGCATAGCACCTGCCTGGCAAGCACAAGGTCCTGAGTTCAATTTCTGGTACAAAAAATAGTAATAATCATTTTGGGATTATTTAAAATATCAATAATGATTTACTGGAACCAAGAGTACTATGACTTCTAAAGAAGTAGCAATATAGGCTGGGGATTTAGCTCAGTGGCTTAAGCGTCTGCCTGGCAAGTGAGAAGTTGTGAGTTTGATCCCTGGTACCAAAAAAAAAAAAAAAAAAAAGAAGAAGTAGCAATATACTCTTAGCAGTTTAAAATCCATATCATTGAGTTCTGCTGACCAGAGCTTTATTTCCATAATCTGTGGTCGTACCAGAATTGAATGCCATCAGGTGCATTTTGCTAATGACTTGAGAAGTTCTTTGTAGTTAGCCAGGTGTGGTGGCACACAGCTATAACCCCAGTACTCTGGGAGGCTCAAGCAGAAGGGTCACAAGTGCAAGCCCTGCCTGCTCAACTTAGCAACTTAGTGAGACTTTCACTCAAAATAAAAAAAGAGCTGGGGAGGTAGCTAGCTCACTGCATAGGCCTTGGCTTCAATCATCAGTACTGAAACATTTTAACTTGAAAGGTAGGGCTAGTATCATGCTGTGTTTAAAACTCTTGTTACAAATAGCTGGTATTGTACAGCCCTTGGTGTTTATACTGCTACAGTAGTTCTAATGATAAATAGCTAGTTTAATTTGGTTTTCATCAATGATAGAAAGCAGATGACCTGTGGCCCCCATTACACAATCAAAAAGGCAGTGGCAAAGAGTAGAAAACTCCTGCATTGTTGCCTCGAAGAAGGTATTGATGATTAATTACATCATTAATAAGGATGGCTGATTAGGCTGCGATGGAATACATGAGACCATATCACTACGTTTTTTGATTAAAAGAAAAATAAAATACGTTAAAAGATGCATTTAAAGCTGAGTACAGTGGTGCACACCTGTAATCCTAGCTAATTGGGAGGCTGAAGCAGAAGGTTGGCAAGTTGGAGGCTGGCCTAGACAACTTAGCGAGACTCTATCACTAAATTAAAAAGAACCACGAGCCAGATGTGGTGATGCACACCTGTAACCCCAGCACTTGGGAGGCTAAGGCAGGAAGGCTACCATGAATTGAAGACCAGTCTGGACCACAGGGTGAGATCAACACCAATCTAGACTACATAACAAGACCCAGTCTCAAAATATAAATAAATAAATAAATAAATAAATAAATAAATAAATAAATAAAAACATCAATAATAATAATAAAAGGAAGGAAGGATAGATGGGCTGGGGATATAATTCAGTGGTAGAGACCCTTGAGTTTGATCCTGAGGACTGGGAAAACCAAACATGTGTTCGTAGGCAGCAGAGAAGGAAAATAATCACAACCAAACTGCTTAGTACGCAAGTGCTTACATAGACACTGAACTAGAAATGCATGAGTGAAGCTGTCCGGGTAGTATGTTGCGGGAAGAGGGGAGGGGGCTTACTTTTTGCTGGCCTATAACAGTACTGTCCAGTAGAGCTTTGGGCAGTGTTGCAAATACTCTCTGTGTCCACTGTCCAGGTTGGTAGCCACTGGATACATGTGACTTTTTGAACACTTGAAATATGATCTGTGCAGATGAGGAACTAACATCTTAATTTAATTTTGTAGTTTAAATTTGAATGGCCACATGTGGCTAATAGCAACCAGTTGTACAATACAAATAGAGAAAAAGAAAGAATGCAGAATCAGAACCAACAATTTGGACCGGGTCACTCATCCTGTTTCTGAAATCTCTGCACCAGATAGATGTGTGTGCCAAGTCATGAGCCATTTTTATGTACTTGTTTTGTAACTGGTACTTGTAGTTATTCTAGTAAAAAGTCAAAAAAAAATACAGCTTCAGTGCTGTGTGGCACTTCGGAGGCATCAGTCAGGTCCTCTCCCTTCGGTTCATCCTGTGATCTCCCAAGACTTTTTGAAACTCAGGTGTTTGTTTCCACCTTGTCACATTTCACTGAATCTTTGATAATTTCTGCAGCCATTCTCTAGAGAAAAGATTACAGGGAGTGACTCATCCCTTTAGTATCAAGAAGTGGTATTTCCTATACTAGTTGGTTAATATGTTTCATTACCTGGCACTTGGGATTTACTGCTTCTGAGGCAGCACTTGTGCTAATCCTCATGTAAGTTTCTCTTCTACTTCTCCAGGGTGATGCTCAAAAAAGTAAAGAGACACTGTCCCTTCTCCCTGAGTCACAGGAGGCAGATAAATAGAATTCTATGATGGTTTTCTTCATACTAGCGACGTTGTAGCAATTAAAAATAGAAATAGAGATGATGTGTACCTCAATGATTTGCAAGTTGTATATAAATTATGTCAAGCAAAGAATTGGAAAAGCTAGAAAAAATTATGTTCACTCTGTTCATTTGTTGGGAGTCCTCTGCCCATCCTACTCTAGCCATTACAATGGACTTGCCCACTTAGAAATGAAACAGACTTGAGAATGCTAGTGGACCAGAGATTATCTTTCCCTGTATTAGTGTGCTCTGTGTACACAAAAGAAATGTGGTTATGTAGAGAAACGTGATTGATTATGAAAATTATTGCTTTGTTTCTTTCTGGAGTTCAGCAGCATATTGTTTAGTGGGATCACGTTTCTGTGGCCTAATATCCATTCTCCATGTCTCCTAGAAGACTGTAACTACAGCTTCTATGATTACCACAAAGACACTACCTCTCGTCTTGAAAGCAGCAACTGCGACCATGCCTGCCTCTGTTGTGGGCCAGAGACCTACCATTGCTATGGTGACCGCCATCAACAGTCAGAAGGCTGTGCTCAGCACCGATGTGCAGAACACACCAGTCAACCTCCAGACGTCCAGTAAGGTCACTGGGCCTGGGGCAGAGGCTGTCCAAATTGTGGCAAAAAACACAGTCACTCTGGTAAGCCAGCAGCCGCTACTTATGTGTACCCACACGAGAGGGTTCTCAGTTCTTGTCATTCTTCTGGCATACCACATTCCATTTGGGCTTGACAAGGGAATATAGCAGTCTGCAGTCAAAGTGTGGCTTGATTTGCTGGGAAACTTCACTCAGCTCTCCCTCTATCCTATCCACTGTCCTTCCTGTAAAGTTGAGTGTTTAAACTCTCGTGCTGCATTGCTGCCTTGGGGAAGACTCCCTCCTACATTCTCGTAGTTCACTATCCTTTGACACTGAGTGCCACCAAGAAGTACTGGTTGGTGGTTGAGACGCCTGGAAAATAGTCAAGAAACTCACAAATTAATGAATCAGTAGCCAGATTCTATCAGGGGAAAAAAATTCCCTTGAAGAAAGTACTTAAACGATAATTGTTCTTAGATTTCTAGAATTGAGCCATTTTAGAAACTGATGTTTCTGAAAACTTAGGGGAACTGTATCCAGATAGGGTACAAACATTCTCTTAACATGGCCGCAAAGAGCTGTGGGTGGCTTTTCAGTAATGACCAACAGCGAGGTAAACTGGAGAGCAGCACAGCAAAGCTTAGCCACTTATCCAGGAATCCTTCGAGAAGCTACCTGATCACTTGGTTGCTGAGGGAAAATTCTGTATGGGATAAAGCCATTCCCTGTTGGGTAGAGGGCCTAGCTCAGGAGAACGCCAGTTAGCTAGGCACAAGTTTGATTTTACTTTGGATCCAGTCTTGGCTTTTAAAATATGTAAGCCCACAAGTTCTCTGGTGTCAGAGGAAATAGTCTAAGATCACTGGGTGAGGAAACAGATATGGTTGGTTTATGGGGCGAAGCAGGCAGGTGGGAGGGGAAAATTGTGCATGCTTTGTCAATTCAAGTAGTTAACTCCACAGTGGACACTTGGAGACCGTGTTGTCCAGTGTGGAAAATACTGCAATACTGAAAATACTATAAGCATGTTGACCTTTGCTAGTGGACTATCCCCGCCCTGATTTCTCTTTCCATTTGTTTAGCAGGTTCAGGCAACACCTCCTCAGCCCATCAAAGTTCCACAGTTTATCCCTCCTCCTAGACTCACTCCACGGCCAAACTTTCTTCCACAGGTGAGTAAACCAAAGAGAAGCCCAGGGTGGGTAAACAGAACCAGAATCCCCACGGGCCTTCTCAGTGCGGCCTGGTAGCAGGCTCACCAGTTCCCCTGTATTCACAGCCCACTTAGCACAGATTCTG
Source organism: Dolichotis patagonum (assembly GCA_004027295.1). NCBI lineage: Eukaryota > Metazoa > Chordata > Mammalia > Rodentia > Caviidae > Dolichotis > Dolichotis patagonum. Next base: position 67,782 of record PVJX010006808.1, read on the forward strand.
CCGGTTGCTGTCTCTTCAAGGAAGAAGCTTATTCTGTCATCTGTTTTGTCAGCAGTGACCAGAGGCGGTAACGGGGAAGTGAGGGAAAAAGAGTTTCCTAAATGTAAAGCAATCACAGTAACAACATTATAACTCTTACAAGGTTAATTTGCTGGAAGAATGTACCAGAACCTGCCTGGGAGTGGGGAAAGAAGGCAGTTACCACTGTTCATTTCTTTCTTGGTTATCAAAAAGACTAGGGAAAATGCAGCAGCCGAACTAACTGATAAAAACTGCTCAGTTCTGCTCTGGAAAGTTTCGAGATTGAGCAACAGGCTTAAATGTAAACCTGGCTTTGAGAGGTTCATGGCGGGGGTCTGTACAGGGAGCTTCTCCCAGCTCCAGCAGCTGGCCCTGTCTGTTTTCCTTAGTGTGCTTCTCGCACTGAGACTGACCTCACCCTTCTTGAGGCAGAGCCCGGATTGGCCTTGAGAGGAGCTTCGGGATATTGACTTGCCCAGTGGAGGCTGAGAATTACTGTCTGCAGCCCTAGGTTTCAAGCAAAGAGAAGAGAAAGGATTTGGGGCTCCCTGGTGCAATTTGTACCTTCTTAGGAGGGAATGGACAGTGCAAATGTGAGACACGATGATTTCAGCCATCAGATACGTCTTTATTAAAAACCTTGGGTAGCAGATGCTGTACTAGGCACTGTGGCTGTGCTGACAGCTCGCTGCCCTCAGCGCATCTGAGGCGGTTACAGCGCCTGTCCTGTGGCCTACAGAGCAGACTGGGGAGGGTACAGCAGCGTCCATTCTATAGCACATTGGAGACAGTGTCCTCAAGATTTCCTTGAAGAGTGGGCATTCAGTCTGAGACCTAAAAGCCTCATAAAGTTTGCCTGCAAAGATCTGAGGGGAAGAACAAAGCTGTTCTCTGTAGAAGGCAGGGCCTCTGTGTGTGGAGCAGAGAGGTTGGTAGAAGTTCAGGAACTAAGAGAGATTTTCAGGGGCCGTGTGGCAGCTTGGAGAGATGAGGCCGGAGGAGAGCACTGAGGCAGAGCCTGTGCACCCTTCTGGGCCATGCAGCGTCTCGGCAGTGGGAGCCAGGAAGGCGTTTCCAAGCAAGGACTTGACCTGCCAGGCCTACTCTTCAGAAATCCTGTCTTGGGCTGGGGATTTAGCTCACCGGCATAAGCACCTGCCACCAGCACAAGGTCATGAGTTCGATCCCTGGTGCCAAAAAAAAAAAGAAAAAAAAATAGAAATTCTGTCTTACCACCATGCAACAAATAGGTTAAGGAGGATCAAGACTGCAGGCAGGAAAGCAGGGAGGACACTGATGATCATAGCTAAGGTTTGGAGAACCTTGCAGACCACCAGATACCATGCTAGGTTCGGCACTTTACATGGATTATCTATTTGAACTCTCATAATAACCCTATGAAGGTAGGAATTACTTTTTTTTTAGGTAAGAAATCTTAGACTTAGTCCATGTTTTTCTAACAGTGGGTCACAACCCATTAGCAGGCTGTGAAATCAGTTTTGGAGTTTGATGGTCCATGCGATGCACTTCATTTCATGTTTTGTAGACGTACATCACCACCATTGTAAGTTAAGCCAAATTTTCAGGCTCACAAGACTGTCATGGGCCACTTGTGGCACCAGTCTACTTGGAAATGATGTGGAACAGAAACCACAGCTTGCCAGGAAGACAGCATGAGATATTTTTCCTCAGTAGGAGTCCCCATTGCAGCCCATCAGCAGTCTCTCCAGCTTGTCCAGAAATACCTCTGCCTCATTTACCTGGGACGGTGGGAGAGTCACTCATCCACAGAAGCCTCGTGCACTTAGAAGCCAGTATATCTTGTGACAGGTCTTAAAGTATGACATTTAAGACCTCCGAGGGGCCTGCCCAAGGGACCACACCTCACTTAGGGAAGCCCAGAGTATAGTACCCTCTGAACTATCTATTATTCTCCCCATTCAGGTTCAATTTAGTGACCTCTTGTCAATTTAGCAATAACAAGTTTTTATCCTGTGTGCCTGGTAACATAGTTACATACTTACCTTTATTGGGTTTCTAGGGGAACAGAGCTAGAAAGTTAGCCAAGGATGCATTAAGCAAAAGGATTTTACCCATAGGGACACAGTTTTAAAAATACTGTCGAGGCCTTGAATTTGCTAGGTAGCTCAGGCTGTCCTTGGACTCTACAGTTTACCCTCTACCTCAGCCCTCTGGCTTCCTGTGTTTGGCTTCTCCTTCTGGGTGTCTTCTGCGGCTTTACTCTGCCTAATCTTAAATGTGATACAGGGAGTCAGAGGGCTGGAGGTAGAGGGTAAAATAGTTGTGGGCACGTAGGAATTCAGAATGTAAATCACAGCCATCAGCAGCACTGTTACCATTCTGGGCACAAGTTCTGGGCAGAACAGTCTCCGCATCAGCCTCTTAACCTCCGCCTGAAGAGGCAGCATGGTATATGTGAAGGAGTTGAAGTGTTAGACTTGGAGGTATGACATTCAGGATAGCATTTGGATTCCCTTAGTGCTGATGAGCCATTTGTACCATCATATGTCCTAAGATCTGTAGAATTAGTAATACTGAATGAGTATTAATAAGCATTTATATCACATACTATTTCACATGTATAGAGTGTGGAAGATATGCCCTGTTACAGACCTACAAGACTTGAGAAATTCCTTTAAGTAATATAATAATAATTCTTTCTTTCCCCTGTAGGTTCGACCCAAGCCTGTGGCCCAGAATAACATTCCCATCGCCCCAGCGCCTCCACCCATGCTCGCAGCTCCTCAGCTTATCCAGAGGCCTGTCATGCTGACCAAGTTCACCCCCACAACCCTCCCCACGTCCCAGAATTCCATCCACCCTGTCCGGGTCGTCAATGGGCAGACCGCAACCATAGCCAAAACATTCCCCATGGCCCAACTCACCAGCATTGTGATAGCTACTCCAGGGACCAGACTCGCTGGACCTCAGACTGTACAGCTTAGCAAGCCAAGCCTTGAAAAACAGGTACGGGCAGTGCCCTGCGCTGATGACTGTTGGGCTTCCCCTGCGCTCTTCATCCAAGCACCACTGTCGGGAACCTGTTGCTCAGCGTGCGGTAATTCACCCATGTGCAGAAAGGCCCCTGTCACTGAAAAAAGTTGAATTATTTTCCCCACCATCCCCTATAGATGACTTCAGAGTCTTGTGTGAATGAGCGCCCCCTGCTGGCTCTGAGGCAGAAATTCAGAGCCGGGCAGGGCGGCTCACCTTGGTAAGGAAGCACCAACAGTAAACAGAGAATGCCATATTAGTAGTTTTGACCCAATAAGAATCCAGATGACGACCTGACTGTGAAACGCAGGAGGAATAAACAAACAGGGAAAGAAATTTCATTTTAAAGATTTTTCCTTGAAACAGATAAAAATACAAATTGTAGATAATACATAGCCAAGCTAAAAACTTGGAAGTCATTCTTTTCACTGTAGAGGATGCAGATGTTAGCTCAAATATTCAAACCATCCATTTCTATCTTCTGAAGTCAGATTTTTCTAACAAAACTAGAATTGAAAAAACCCTTAGAGAAGAATTTCACAAAGAAAATCACCTGCAGCCAGGCATGGTGGTGCACACCTGTAATCCCAGGACTCCAGAGGCTGAAGCAGGACAATCACAAGTTCAAGAACAGCTTTGGCTATGTAGTAAATTGAAGGCCAGCCTGGAATACATGGCAAGATCTTGTCTCCAAAAAAACAAAAGCAGGAAAGCAAAAGAAAAGCATCTTGTTTCAAGAAGGTTGCTTTAAAAAGTCATTGACCAGACTGGGGATATAGCTCAGCAACACAGCTCATGCCTGGCAAGCGTGAAGTTGTGAGTTTGACCCTGGTACTAAAAAAAAGGTCATTGACTGAGACTGAGCATTATGGTGCACACCTGTGATCCCAGCATGCAGGAGGCTGAGGCAGGAGGATCACTGCAAGTTTGAGGCTAGCCTGGGCTACATAGTAAGTTCAGGTCCAGCCTGAATGGCGTAGCAAGACCCTGTCTCAAAAAGACAAGACAAAAAAGAGATAAAAATGCAAACATTACAACAACATAAATTGTAGAAAGTACTCTCTCCCCAATCTATAATTTATCCTGTTACTGTACCCTGAAGAATTAATTTCTATTAACAGTTTAGATTATATTCCTTAATGTATTTTCTGTGTACGCGATGACATTTTAAAAATCCAAAATCAAACCATGTATTATTTTTTACTTGTTCTTTTCCTACTTAGTGGAACTTACATCTTTTTATGTCTTTGCCTTACATGTTGAGGTTTTATTTATTTATTTATTTATTTATTTTGTCTTTTTGAGACAGGGTATCACTGTGCAGTTCAGGCTGTCCTTGAGTTCACTTTGTAGCTCAGGCTGGTCTCGAACTTACAATCCTCCTGCCTCAGCCTTCCAAGTGCTAGCATTGCCAGCGTGTGCCACCATGCTTTTTGAGGTTTTTATTTTAATTTGATTATCACAATAAGATACCCACGTTAAAATGTTTTTCTTTTATAGCTGTAACTTCTATGGTATGTCTTCTTTTTATCCTAATAGAGGAACCTAATCATTGCTATTTTAGTTTAGCAGGCTCTCCTGTCCTAACCATCCTCTTGATTACTCAACCCAGGCAGCAGGGACTCTATTTGGACTGGATTCTATTTTCAGAATTCTTCTACTTCAGGTCCTCCTACTGTCTTTTTCTCTTACGTTTCATTTACAGCATTTATAGCCATTAAGAGATCTCATAGGTGGGCTAAGAGTAAAGATGTGGAAGTACCACTTATTACCCGTATGACCAGACAAGCTGGGTCTCATTCTGCTTGTGTGTTTCCTTTAGGATAACATTCTTTTAATAAAAATGTGTTGGTTAAGTGCCAGCTGCTCTGCTGCTTGTGGTATCTGTTTATGAAGATAAGTAAATCAAAGCCTGTATCCTCACAAAACTCAGTCTCTAGTGCATTTGGAGCAGGCACTGAGGCGCTCTACAGGGAGGGAAGTTGGGCTGGTGGTGTAGGCCTCTCACATTGCTGGCCCTGGAAAGGGAGATAGTGGTGCCATTACACCAACAGGGGTCTCACTTCTTCTTGCCAGACATACCCAACTTCCTTAACCACCCCAGAAAAGAAATTCCCTGCCTTATACCTAACTAGAAGCCATATTATGTTTTGGCTCTGAGAGAATAAGTGGAAGAGTTTAAAGAGCTTTGAGGCTAAAAATATGCAGGCATGCCTTGAAGATACTGTGTGTTCAGTTCCAGAGCAGATATGGCAATAAAACTAGTCACAAGATTTTTTTTTTTTTTTTTCTTTCCTAGTACATGTGAAAGTTACATTTATACTCGACTGTGGTCTAAGTGTGCAATAGCATTACATCTAAAACATGTACAGAGCTTAATTTAAAAGTTTTTTATTGCTGAAAAAAGTACAATCATCCGAGCCTTTGGCAAGTGATAATCTTTTTGCTGTGGGCTTCTTACTTAGATGTTGATGACGACTGACTGGTGGGCTGGTTGCTGAAGGTTAGGGTGTCTGTAGCAATTTCTTAAAAGAAGACAGCCAAGCAGTTTGTTCCATCAATTGCTTTTCTTTCAAGAATGATTTCTCTGTACCACGCAGTGCTATTTTGGTAGCATTTTGCTCACAGGGAAAATTGGAATCAGTGCCTTCACCCCTGTCATTGCTTTATCAACTAGGTTTATGTAGTACTCATAAATCTTTCGTTATCATCCAACAGTGTTCATGGCATTTCCACCAGTGGATCCATGTCAAGGAACCATTTTCTTTGTTCATCCATAGGAAGCAACTCCACGTCTGTTCCAGCTGCGCCATGGGACTGCATTTATTCAGTCCCCGTCTCTAGGCTCCACTTGTAACACCAGTTCCCTTGCTCTCCCACCACATCTGCAGTTATCTCCTGCACTCAGGTCATGAATCCCTCAGTCATCAATGATGGAATCGAGTTCTTTGCAGGTTCTGTTGATGTCAATATTGTACCTTCCCCCATGAATCACAGTTGTTATGGCATCTCGCGTGGTGAAGACTTTGCATTGACTTTGCCCAGATCCATCACATGGATCACCATGTATGGCATCAGTGATACCATGTGAAAAATCAAAGTTGCTCCTTGGTCTGTGGGCTCTAGAAAGACACTTATTGTGTCAGCAATCTCATTTTACTGCACTGGAGACCTGGGGATAATCAAGTGCGTTGGAGCCCTGGGGATAATCAGGTGCGTTATCAGTGAGCTGTAGGATCTGAAAGGAGTCTTGTTCAGAGCAGCAGGTCTCAGCAGTGGGCTTAGCGTGTGTGTAAGCCATGTTGTGAACAGAGGTGCTGTCCTCTAAGCTTTGTATTTAGTGGGGCTCTTTTTTCCCCCTCGGTACTGGAGATTGAACTCAGCCTTTGCACTGAGCTGCATCCCCAGCCCTTTTTTATTTTTTGTTTTGAGACAGGGTCTCACTGAGTTGCTCAGGTTGGTTTGGAGCTTGCAATCCTCCTGCCTCACCCTCCCAAATAGAGTGCTAAAGAATTCAGAGGCTTAGGGGCTGGGGATTTAGCTCAGTGGCATAAGCGCCTTCCTTTTAAGTGCTTAGTCATGAGTTCGATCCCAGGTACAAAAAAAAAAAAAAAAGAATTTAGGGGCTTATTTAGAATGGTAAATACACAGTGGGTTCAGTTTTGAGGCTCCAACTGCATTAGCCCCTAACAGGAGAGTCAGATGTCACCTCTTTGTTGTTTTGGTTTTTGTGGGACAGGGTTTCATTATGTAGAACAGGTGACCTTGAACTTGCTTATGTAGCCCAGACTGGCCTCACAGTGGATCACACTCAGTGATCCTCCTGCCTCAGCCTGCAAATGCTGAGATTAAAGGCGTGTGCCACCACACCCATCCCCAGACTGTTCTTTGAAACCAGGCATTGACTTCTCTCTATAAAAATTCTAGAATTCAAAAAAAAAAAAATTCTAGAATTCTTCCAGTGTAAGGCTGTTTCTTCTATGTTAAAAATCTGTTTCTGTTAATCTTCATTAATTCGCTAGTTCTTCTTGATAACTCACTGCAGTTTCTGTGCCTGATGCTTCACCTTGCACTTTGTATTACGGAGATGGCTTCTTCCTCTCAACCTCAGGAGCTAACCTCTGCCAGCTTCAGACTTTTCTTCTATAGCTTCTTCACTTCTCTGAACCTTCATGGAATTGAAAAGTCTTGGGGCCTTGCTCTGAGCTAAACTTTGACTTCAAGGCATAGTGACTGGTTAATCTTCTATCCTAACCACCA
>PVJX010006809.1:0-75033 GCA_004027295.1 Dolichotis patagonum
CCCCTCCTCCTCCTCCTCATCTTCCTCCTCCTTCTCCTTCTTCTTCATGTGTCTCCTCACCCCTGAGTGTGCAAGTCCCAAGGGAATCCCATCTCATTGGGACAAACTTAGGTCCTCCATAAACACTTGCAAAAATGTGATACTAATTAATCTCTTAGGAGTGAAAGTTAGACAAGTTAGCAAGTTACATTTGGCCAGACTCTCACTGCCTTCAGAGGAAGGGTCTCCATCCTCACTTGTCTCTTCTGTTTCTCAGATGCGTCTGTGACACCTGTCTTCTCTCAGTCCAGAGAGCTCCAGGGTCTCTGGCAGACGTGGAAAGCCACGTCTGAGAGAGAGTCTGCACAATGGCATTCAGAGTCTCCCAGGCTCCTCACTCCCCACTGCGCACCCCACTTTTCTTGTTTAGGAAACAGAAGGCGTCCTGTCTGATGGTGGGTGCCTCGCATGTCCTCATCCCAGGATGTAGCCCAAGGTCTTGTTTACACAGCAAAGGACTTAATGACTGGTAATCTGTATTAAAATAAAAGTCTTTCCTCGATGAAATTATCATTGAAGGATTTTACCATAAGACCTGGTGTAAATATTATTCACCACTAGTCCTGTGAGTCTTTATGCATAGAATGAAAGGATTGTGTGAATTTCATTCAGTTCTAATGTTCCTAATTCTATGAAAAATATTCCCCCAGTAAGCCAGACTGTGAGCTTCCCAAAAGAATTAGATTGGCCTTGCATTCAATTATCCTGAATGATAAGAATTCTTTGATAAGCATGTGGCAGAATTTATTTATTCATTCATTTATTCACAAGGAAAGATTTATTTCAAGTTGATGTGAGTGCTTTGTGACAATAAAAAATATAAACTAAAACTCATTACAATCTGGCCTTTTAAAGCTAAAGAAATAATTTGCACGTTTCTACAGCAAGATGGGCCTCCGCCTCCAAATCCTGCAACTCTTATAATTACTTAAGTAAATGTGGGATTTTCTGCCCAGACTCTCCCCTCCTCTCTCCTGTCTTCTTTCTGTCTGCGCACCCCTTCTCTTCCCCATGTTTTATGAATGTTCAGCTTCCCATCCAAGTCCGCAAACTGCTTCCTTTACCTGCTACTTCCTAAGGCCTAGACTAACAACCGGTGAGTAATCCAGACATCAATTCTATGAGATCAGAGCAAAGTGAGGAATCAGTGTGGCCAGGGAAAGGGAGACAGGGATTGCAGAGAAGTCCACAGGGAGACAACAGACACTGGGGTGAACAGGACGTACAAAAGTACAGTTAAACCCAGGGACAGCCCAGACAGGCAGACAGTCCCATCAGTCAGGTAAGTTAAAGGACCCGGAGAGACCAAGCTGCTGGAGAAATACATTTGCTTGCTTAATGCTCACGTGCTGAAAGGGGAAGCAGCTCCCTCCTGCTCCGACTAACAGTGCAACGTGGGCGTGCACAGGAAACGACTCAAGGGGAGAAGGGCAGTAGGACCCGCCCATGTCCAGGGGAGATCGACCACAGCCTGCTGGACTACTGTGCCGCTCCTTTCCAGTCCCCAGAACCAGAGGGAAGCAGAGAAAAACAGTCCACAAAATCCATACATGAATCAGACTCAGACAAGAATCTCTGACCGGGGCTTGGCTGCCTTGTTTCACAGGGCTTGTTCCGAGGTTCTCTCCCTCGGCATAGACTGGAGGACTCCCAGTGACTTGTAAACATTTGGACATAAACTCCACCCTCTTCCTTGAGTTCTCTCCTCCACAAACTACACCAATCCAAGTTGACTTCATTATAAGAATCAGCCAATTATGTGCACTAAAACACAGCGTATTCTCTTCACCTCTCGCCCTCGTTCATGGTTATTTTTTTCTTGTTTTGTTATTGGATAGATCTTGTTCTATTAGATAGATCTTGTTCAAGCTAGATCCTCTATTATCTTAATCACCACATAAACTTTAAAGGTTAAACCGTCATTAACACTGATGGATTCTGCTTTAGAAATGAATTGTATAATATACCAATAAAATCATGTACCTGCATAGTTTGCTGCGGTAGTGTACTGTATAGTATTACATATCTGCTTTGCCTAATCCTTCCTTTAATATTTTCATTTAATACCTGAAAGACATTTAAAGTATGTTTTCTCTGACTCTTATAGTTTTAGTGCTAGTAACAAATATCTGTCTGCATTAGTAAATAACTTTTCCACATTTTAGTTAGCTGGATAATTAGCATTTGTTGGGTACTAGAAATATAGTCATAAAATTGAACAAAAATGCACCAATAAAAATGTAATTTCATCACACCAGAAATTTAGAGACATGGTTGTTCCCCTCCTAGAGAAAAAAAATTGATTTTTAAAGACACAATAGTGGCTTTTCTACTGTTTGGAGCAAAGTTCAAACCATTGGATCCAGACAGGATCAGAATTTCATAAGTAAAAAGGATGAAATGGCACACAGTAAGTTCTGTCATTCCGCAGATGGGCTTTTCAGGGAGGAAGCTAATGCCCCTCGGATTCCTCGAAAATGGCTCATTGTATATGTGTGGTGTGGTGAGTGTTTGTGTGCTGTCCTCACGAACCAGGGCCTGTGAGACGCATGACACACTGCACCTACGTCTGTACCCCAGGAGAGGTTCGCTACCTGTTAAATATTTCGATAGGGACCAGTAAAGGGAATTAGGCTATATGGGCTGCAAATGCATACATATATATTTTCTCATATATATTTATACATATTATATATGTAAATATATATGTAAATGTAAATATATATAAATATATATGCAATTAGGCTGCAAATATATATATATATATTCATATTCAAATCTTGGGCATAGCTCAAACTATTAATTGTAATTCCAGAAAGTTATCAAGAATTTCCTATAAACTCTTCCATAAAGAACACAATCCATTGTAGTGTTTTCATCAAAAGACCAAAAATATGAGCTATTTTCAATACAGTTATTAAAACCAACAGAAAAACATTTACAGAAATCTGAGGCATCCACACCTGAAACAGAAGTCCAAGCAAGCACAGGTGCCTGCAGGGATCCTGCAAGGGTGTGCTACGCGAATTTTGGGAGGGAAGCAGGGAGGGAGAGAGATGTGGGAACCGTGCAGGGTGTGGCAACACACAGGTCTGAGAGAAATGCAGGCAAAATGTGATGCTTAGTCTTGAAACAGAATTCCTTCTCCTCCAGGGAGCCTCTGCTTTTGTTCTTAAAGCCCTCAACCAATTGGATGGTACCCAGCACATCTTGGAATTACCTCCTTTACTTAAAATCAGTGGGTTGTAAATATCAGTCACATCTACAAAATGCCTTAAGAGCAACACCTCGAAGAGCCATGTAACTAAGAGGCTGGGAACCATAGCCTACCCAAGCTGAGGCATAAAGTTAACCACAGGCAGAAGCAGTCGCTAAAGGTCAGCTTCCTACGGACAGGTAGAAGGGAAGAGTGTGCTTGGAAAAGACAAAATGATATAGCCTATAGTTTTGCATCACTTGCTATATGAATTCTATCCCTATAATTCTGAAAAATTACTACCAGGAGAGAAGTCTACTGTAAAGCTCTGTCTGTCTCTCTGTGATGCTATGATGCTTCTCAGAGATGAGACCAGAATCAGTGCTATGAGCAGCAGGCGGATCAAAGAAGAGGGCAAAGGAGAAGGCAGCCAAGGGTGAGGCCCCTGTTTCTGCAGGAAATGTCGTGGAGATGATGTTGTCTCACATCATGACTGGGAAATCCATGGGGAAAGTGTGACCTGACACGCTGGATAAGTTAATCTTGGGGGACCTATTAGACATTCTAGCAGGGATGTCAAAGAGGTAGTTGGGTATTTGAACCTGGAGGTTTAACAGAATTCAAGATGTAAGAAAAACACACGAGGGCGTAAGTCTGTAGATTTTTGTTCCACACTGTGACGCAGGATGAGGCCGGTTCAGGAGAGTGCAGGAAGAAGCGTGGCAGACGGCAGCCCAAGAGCCACCGCTATTCACCGGAGACACAGACAGGCTGCGGAAGTGGCCACCGAGATAGAAAGTAGGCTCCGGAGAGTATAGTTGTACGGAAAACGCCAAGCGAAACTTTCCAAAATGAGAGTGAAGCCAGCTGAATTAAGTGCACTCAAAAACATCGGGAGCACAACAGGGAACTGTCCACATGAGGTGTGTGGGGAGAGGCCGAGGGGCCCGGGTAGGAGGTGAGTGGGTGGAGGACTCCTGGTCACAGCTCTGCCCTGGAAAACAACGAGAAGTAGAGTAAGAGTGAAGCAGCGGGTATAAGAAGGGGAGACAGAGAGACACAGAGAGAGACAGACAGACAGAGACAGAGAGAGAGAGCACCGGAGGGCGAGGGAAGGGGCTGCCCTTACCAGGAAGGAGGCCAGCTCTGCAGTCATGAGAGGAGAGGAGATGGAGGGGACGGAGCAGCCCCTCTCCCCCCTGCTCTTAGTTGGTTAAGGAAGTGTGAGGAAGGCAACGTCTAAGACTGTGGGGAAACCAAGGCATAGGGTGGTCATGAGGAAATGAAATATCTTTAAATAGATTTTCAAAGAACGGTGAAGTAAATGGACCGTGGACACCTAAATATGCTGCTGGGCATTACGATGTATTGTCCAGGCTTGTGGCAATTAAAATAAAGTCAGTTATTCCAGGTTGATGATTCCCACCCCCACCCCTACCCCACCCCCTGCTAAAATCCAGTTCTTCCACTGTGGGCATGGAAAACAAAGACAGTGGGGACAGAGACAGAGCTTTGCAAAGCTCATCTGATGGACGAGACGACAGGGGAAGTAACACTGAGGCATCCAGGAGGTGACTCTGAACGTGGGATATGGGACCCAAGTCAGAAACGAAAGTGGGAAGAGAGGCAGGCGAAGGCTCTCCATATGGGGAGTCCATGTGAGGCGTCCTGCCAAGAAATAATAGGAAACCAGGCAAAAAGAAGAAAGGCGGGAAGAGAAGCAGAATCTAAAGGAGCAGAGCAGAAGTTTCCAGCCCCTGAAGGAAGGGACAGGGCAAGCACAGTGGCCACTGCAGGAGCCGTGGGCCAGGCCCACTGTGGCCAGGGCTAAGGGCCAGCCATGGAGGGGGGTCACCCCGCACAACGTGCTCTGGAGTGCGGTGCGCGCTCAGGAGCAGCCAGTGTTCAAGAAATGGAGATCAATAGGTCAACTGGGTCAGCCGCTGAAGACCTGTGGGGCAAAACGGTGCAAGGCAACAAAACCGTTACCGTGTCCTCCTCACAGCGGTGTCCACGCGGGGTGACCTTCACAGAGGACGGGAGGGAGTCTGTGCTATATGACCTCATTGAAGGCCTTCACTTATTTGCGGAAACTTTTTATCAGTGCATGTTGTAAGAGCATCATGATTCCATTCCTCCTGGGAGCTAGTGAGGTACAGGGCTCCCCTTAACACACTTTCATCCCTCTGCTGCCATCCCCTCCCCTGCTCCCTCTCCTCTCCCCTGTTTTCCACACCTGCCTTCTGCTAAGCTTCCGTTTTCTCACCCGAAAGAAACCGGGCACCTGCTCCAGCTCTGTGCCGCTGTCACCTCGCCTGGTTCTTCGCCCTCTGATCACGGTTCCCTGCTGCCGCGACTCCAGTAAGTCCATTTCACAGCTGAAACAGCTCTCCTCAGTTATTGCACTAATTTCCTTTTCTGCTTGCAAAAGTGGATGTTCTCAGGCTGAAAATTAAACATTTAAAGGAGTTATACCTTTTATCAGCAATTTAAATGTAGACTTGAGTGCAACCTAATAATATTTTTTGAAGTTTTATGGCAGTCTCCCCACATGGTCAGAATCTGAAAGTCATGTTCATTCATTATAATTTTGTTCACCAAATTCTATAATAGCAAAACTAAAGAGCACCTAGGTAATCTAAAAGCTGCAGTTATAAAACAACAAAGGTGAGGTGCTAATTTACACGGCAGGTGGTAACCTCTGAAATTGACTCCCCAGCCACAGGACAAGCCAAAGCACAGCTTTACAGCTATCTTTGATGATAACTGTGTAATAATTTATTAATAAAACTAGGCTGTTTAGTGCATAATCCTGACTTTTCTAACGCTGAAATTATGAGGAAAAAATCGATTTCTGCCTCTGCAAAAACTCTAAGGCCTATTCAAGAAAAAGAGAACGCTCTGAAATTAACAGACCATACATACATCCAAAGACTAATTCATGACTCTGTGTTCTGATCACACTGTATGTTACTAACAGATGCAGAGCAAAGCGTTAGTCCACTGTGGGAAGTGTTGGCACCTTATCTGATCTCATCTTATAGATTGTTGCCCTCATTTTTCAAATAAATTAATTCATCATCTATATGATATATAAATATGATTATATACATAGCATAATTATTAGGAAAAAGTTAGCCCATGTATTTAACTTTAATTAAATAAAATAACTGTTAATGGAGTGTGATTTATGAACTTGGCTTAGATAAAGAACAATAGATTGTAATTCTGAAGTGTTGGCTTTTTTCTTCCTGAGAAAATCATATTATTTGATCTTTTTCTTTCAGTACTGGGACAGAGTCTCACTCAGTGTTTCAATTGCCCAGGGTAGCCTCAAACTTCAGACCCTTCTGCCTCTTCCTCCCAAAGGGATTAGCTAAATCTTTAAAACGAGAATAGCAGTTGCTGAATACAGAGATGGAAACACAAAGCTTGTATCATGACAGATTGGAGAGGATAGAATTCCATATCCCACTTCAGTAAAGCAGATACCAAGCCAAAGGACAGCAGAAGACGCAGGAAATTAGGTGGCCTCTTAGCCCTGGGGCTGTCAAGGTGTCCACGGGCCTGACTGTCTGTCTGTTTTCTGGCATCCTATCTACATGAGTTTTTAAATTCTTATGGCGGTTGAATTTTATGGCCAAAGATTTCATGCATTTTTTTAAAGTTTTGTTCATCAGAACTACTATTTTTATGCAGTGAAATGTTATTTTTCAAATCAATTTAAATTGTTGGATGTATACATCAAATATAAGAATGTTCTGTACATAGTTATAAAAACATATAATTTGCAGTAGAGTTCAAATTTCTATATATGGTTATTAATGATTTTTGAAGCAATGTTGGTTATTTATTATATTAAATTGAACATTAAGATACACTAAGAAATTAACTTTATAGAGCTTTACTTTCTTGAAAAAGTATTCAGTGATTTGCTCATCCATTTATTTTGTGATAGATTGCTATTTCTTAAATAAGATACAATATACACTAAGCATATTGGAAAAAAATCAATACACTGTTCTACATTAAAATTGAAATTAAGAATTGTCATTTATCAAATGATAACATTTAAGGAGCTCAAAGGCAAACATAAAGGACAGACACAACATTTGCAACTTATCTGATCAAGAAAGACTACATCCCGGACTCTGTAAAGAACTTAGCAAACTGGTAAGCAAAAGTATAGGTAATACAAATTTTAAAAGTTGACAGGATACTTAATTAACCATCTTGTTTTTAAAAAGCATTCAACTAGGGGGCCAAACACACAGAAATAGCTACCGGTCAAGTAGTCAGAAACACAAGCTAAAGCTACAAGGTGTCGGTGAAAATATCAAATTGGACAACACTGTCTGACGATATTGACTGTATCATTCACTAATGGAAGTCAAATTAGTTGGAAAATACCCTGAAAGCCATTTTACAATATCTAATATGGGAATTTCATTGTCGATTATTTTTAAGTTTATAGAAAACTGAAAAGTAGAGAGGTATGTAAGTCCATTTTTAGTCTAATTATATAAACCTAATATACACTGAAGCACTGTGATTATTAGCATTTCTGTCATGCCTTAATTTAACCACTTATCAGTCTGATTATTTAAATACTGATGATCAAAAATTGCGTATTTTTATAAAATAGTATAATGGGAAATGCAAAAGTGATAATTTTATCAAATTTACTCCATACAAGAATCAACTGGCTGAAATGACACCTGCCCCCATTGCTCAGGACAGTCAGGCTGAATGAGTGCATTGCCCAGGGACCAGGGGAAACTGGACAGTGGTCAAGAGAAGTGTTCCCAGTCTCTCAACTGCTGTTTCCTGTGGCTGTCTGATCACTGTTCCTCGGCAGACTCAGGACAGTCTGACCCTCCTTTGCTGGAAATTCACGCTAAGTATTGTGCTCTCTTCCCCTGGTATTTTCTCTACAGTGATCACACTGTTTTCTCGAGATGCAGTAAATTGCTTTAATGTAGTTCCTAAATTGAATTATTTTTGCATATATAAGGTATATATGACATGATATAGTGTTAGCTACATATTTTAGTATATTATTGTAACCTGTTTGCTAGTACATTTTGAAGTTTTGCACATTTATTAATGAATTCACCTATAATTTTTTTTATTTTAAGAAATATTCATTGTACCATAAAAGAGAACAAAGTTGTCTTGTAGGAAACTTGTTTTCCCACTCTAACCATCTTTAGGCTTTGTTTTTATCCTCAATGTCCTGACATTTCATCACATTTTGTTTTGTTTTGTTTTCTTTTCTTTTCTTTTGTTCTTCTTTTTTGCACACTCAGCAAGCCTTTTGCCAGTGTCTTTTCTCAATCATTTGACATGGTCTCATTATTCCTTTGATAGTTTCTTCTTCTTGTACTTCTGTTCTCCATGCCTTACTTAGTAGATGTTTGAGCATTTTAATTTATTCTTTCTGTCTCAATTTTCTTATTTGTTTTTATTTACTGCGTGTTATCCTTCTGCATTGTATTCTGTCAAAATCTTTTCATCGTTACATCCACCTAATCCTATTCATTCTATCTTTGGAGAGCTTCTAAATTTCAGATATAATTTTTTATTTCTGAGGATTTTATGGATACAAAGTCCTTTCCAATTTTCCTGAAATTGTTCACTAAACTTGCTGTAAAATACTCTCCTCACTGTGTTAGCTCTGATTCATGCTCCCTTTATTGATTTTGATGGCCCCATTTCATGCCCTTAGTTCCAGCCCAACCTTGGTGATTAGCGGGTCCCTCCTCATTGTTAGACTTGAGGTACCCACAGGACTGTGCAGATGGGGTTCTGTTCTGGCTGTCTGCAATGATTGGGGGCAGGCACCGTGACTGAGCACACCCGAGAGGGCTGCTCTAAGGCTGTTAGTGCAGGGAAAGGGTGTTCTTTTCACCTTCGTGGGTGGGTAGCTCTCTGTGGCCCTGGCCACCACTCAAGATTTACTACAAATACTGACTGAGTCACCGGGCAAATGTGCTGGTGTTTGAGGCTCCGAAGTCAGAGAGAAAGTGTGGAGCTAACACATAGCTTCTCCAAATGCGGTCCCTCAGCTCCCCGGTGTCACGACTGGTTGGTCCTGCATGCACTTCTTCACTGGGTCTCACCTATGAAGGCCACTGCCCTAAGAGCATCCCTTCTGTGAAGCACTTGCTTCCCACCACAGGGGCCCTTGGTGATCTCGCTCTGCTTTGCTCTACCTCCAGGAAATTCTGTGTCACAGGGATTCCTTAAGATACTTGACAGAACTGTAAAGCCCACTTTTATTTATTAGCATAATGACATGTCGGCATTTGCAGGTCTCTGCTGTCAGCAGAAGGAATTGGAGGAGGGGTACAGATGAATGCACTCCATACACCACTTCATTCCAAATCGTCCTGGACACTTGGGTTGTGCTGTGACGGACCCAGCAGCTCTCTTCGCTCAGTGACAGACGTCTGCCCGCGCCCGGCAGCAGCATCTGCTTCTCCCCATGTCCCTTGTTCCCAGCCTCCCGCGCTGCCCACAGACCACTGCAAACAGAAGCGTGCTTTTATAATCCTCTGGCAACCATCAGTTGCAAAGCTCGTCTGAAATCTAAGTGGATTTCAAATTGGAAAGAAGAAGTTGGGATCTTTGTTGTTCCAGCTTCTTTCTAACTTGGTCATTAAGTCTCTCTGTGAAGAGCAACCAACAGGCCAGACAGCCACGCTTTAGAGGAGCCCTGGGTGAAGTCAAATGAGGCTCGGGGATATCGGTCAACTCACACACAACTAACGGGGAAGGGAAGTGGGTCTGTAGGGCTCCACCTTTGCTAAGGCCGTGGAATGGTCTCTGGGGCTTCACAGCAGGGCTAGGAGTTGGTTGCATGAAGAAAACATTAGCATGTCAGCAGCTGTGGGATGCTGGGAATTCAGTCCATGGAAGAAAGAACTAGCAGGCTACATGGGGGAGGGGTTACCAAGGGTGACAGGGTGTGACCGCACTCAGCAGCTCTGGCAGGTCTGAGGAATGGCCGACGCGCCAGCACTGGATCCAACACGTTTATGACAGCAGCTTTCAAGTGGCTGAGGGAAATTAAATATAAAATGCCTTGCTTCAGTCTCCATAAAAATGACCCACCCTAGGAAGATCCCCCGGCTGAGCATGTGACAGCCTTTGGGCGGGTCTCCGAGCGCCCCCACTGGAACCCTGAGGTGCCGCCCTCCCTTAGAGAAGTGACCCGCAGGAAACGCGATGAGCCTCTTCCTCCTCTGCACACAGAAAGGTTGAAAGGACGTTCTGTCTGAGAAAATCTACATGTCTCTGAAATGTTAGACCAAATATTAACCCTGTGCATCTCCTCTTCCTGCCGCTGAGGAGCGGTCCGCTGGTGAGTTATGTGAATTATTCCTCCGCTCGGAGAGTCCCTGCTGCTGGGTTTACGTTGACAGTACTGCAACACACGGTAAATGCACTAACTCAGTTCCTTTCCTTCTTCCTTTTCCTTTCCTATTTGTTTATTTATTTGTATGTTTTGGAGGTTCTGAGAATTGGACCCAGGCTCTTCACACTGGCCTGTATCTCCAGTGCTTAGTGATTCATTTCTTTGTGTGTTTTCAGTTAGGGCCTCCCTAACTAGCTAGGTTGCCCAAACTAGACTCAGATTTGTGATCTTCCTGCCTCAGCTTCCCAAAATGCTGGAATTAAAGATTTGTACCACCACACCTGCCACAATATATTTTAGAGTAGAATATTTTCCCGAACAACATAAGTTTCATTTATAACAAAGCCACCATGGTGTGACTGTCTACTGCCATCGCCGTGTGTCTGCGCACTGTGTCTAACCCCTGTCCGATTCTCTGTCTTAAGTCGTGGTTGTTGTTGGAACCCAAGAGTTCCCCCTAAAAATCCACCACGTGAAAGGCTTGGTTACTGCCTGCTGGGATGTGAGGAGCTGGTGGATTGTGAGGCGCTGACTCTGTCGTGGATGAACCCGCCGATGGGTTCCTAGCTGAGTTCACCTGCTGGGAGGCGGAGCCTAGGGGACAGAGAGGTCCCCAGGGTGGACCGAGGATCACCCTGTCCCCGGCCTCTTCATTCCCAGCTCTTTCTCTTTCTGTTTCTGGCTGCCAGGAAGTGAACAGTTCTGCTCCACCGTGGTTTCTGTCTCGCTGCAGGCCCCGCACCAGCCTCCCCCAGCCTGAGACCTGGCAAACTGTGGGTCAGGCACATCCTTCCCCTTCAGATGCGCACTTCAGGGACCTCGTCACAGCGGTGGACAGATGACCAGTGCAGCTCTGCTCGGCTCAACCGCCTGACTCCTCCCGTCTCCTGCTTCCGGTTCCTCCAGGGGTGCTGCAGTGCTCTCAGGACCCGCACTCCTGACTTCCGGCTGTGCCTCGGGGTAGGGGGGCCTCGGGCACTCCCCACCAAGGCTGCCCAGCTGAGCGTCACTGTGCCGCCACCCTCTTCACTCTCTGCCACTCAGACGTGTGAAGCTTGGGTCCAGATTCGTTTTGCTTCTCTCTTTGCTATGTCTTCCTACTGATTGTTCCTTTGTCATGGATTTTGACAAAATTGCTCTCTTCACATAAAATAGATGATAATGGCATCCATCTCCCTACTAGCTCTAAAATTTCAACTGAATAATGCAACTGGATCAAAAGTAAAAGTGGGTATTTCTGTCTTAAAGAAATTATCCACTTCATAGCTTGCCCACGCACACATCATTCTACAAAGATCTAGAAGAAGAGCATGATTAGAGTTTTACTTGACGTGTGTGTGTGTGTGTGTGTGTGTGTGTGTGTGTGTTGTGTCCTGATTATTCAAACTGTGGCTTTGCCTCACATATGAGAAACACCTGCCTGAGGCCTTTGCCCTGGGTAGATGAGTGGCCCCTAGTCTCAGTTCTACTTTAGAATCCCGTGGGAAGTTTTAAAGTAATACCAATACCCACACAACGTCCAGACCTATTAATATCAGACTGTCTGAATTTGAGACCCTGGCATATTTTTCTCAAAGGACTAAAGATGCTGTAGTGTACAACAAAGATAAATGCTACCACTTTAGGCCCTGTTTTGTGGCTTCTCTCTCCTCCCCGTTATGCTTCTCATTTCGCTGCCCACTAGCCCGCCCTGCTGGATTCTCAGGCCACCTGAGCCCATACTCACTTTGCTTATAAATCTCACGTCATCCTGCACATCAGGCAGATGCGAATTCTTCTAGCACGCACAAGAGCAAGCCATCTAGCCATATTCCAATTTTCTCAAACTACAAATGTATCAAAGCTAAAGAGAACATAAAAAGCTAAGGAAATAAAGAGCCCACGTGGGATGGGTTGGAAGTCACAATCCATCACATTACCATTCTCAGCACCTTCTCTGCCTGCAATTCTCCCCGCTCCTCATTTTCCTGTCAGGCAGCTGATAGACCCCCACATACATGTCTGACCTCTAAAACTGCTTCACTCTCTGGGTCTGGAAACAAATTTTTTTCCTCTTTAGTTCAGCCACAGATGTTTCCATTACAACTGTATAAGGAAAGTAATAGCAATAAAGAAATAAAGTCAACATGCCCAGAAGCAAAAATATCAAAACCAAAAAAACTTAATGAAAGACTGGCTTTAACTATCACCCTCCCAGCACACTCACGGCTCTCTCTGCGACATTCATCCAGGTCGATGGAGCATGGCTGCGTGGGGTGCTGGGAAGAGTGAGCTGCTGGAACACAGCTGAAAAGGGGCCTTGGATGGATGGAATCCAGAGACAGAGTCACTGGAATGAGAAGGAGCCAACACTCAACTCAGCACTACTTGCAGTGCGTGTTCGGAGCATTCAGTCAGTGTGTGATGCACAAACTCCTCCATGAGAAGAAGCAGGGGAAACTACTGCTGGACAACCCAGCACAGCCACCAGCACCCTCTGCACTGTCTGCACTGGGTGGTTTCTTACCAAGTTGGAGGGCCAGAGCTAAAATATTCAGCTGGAAAAGTCCCTGAGGTGTCTGCTGGGCATTGTGGGGACAGTGAAACAGTAAGAGACCCAGAGGACTGTGGCAGTGACAGGAGGCACTGGGGACCTAGAGACAGAAGGGATGGCCCCAGACCCATGTCCAGCAGCATGTCCAGCAGCAGGCACGGCAGGAACCAGGACACAGAGTGATGTAGGACCACAGCAGCTGGGACCCCACAGATCCAGACTGGGGGAGAAGCTCCAGCCCAGGGTCAGTGTGATCAATGCCCTTCATGACCCTGGATTCGCCTAGAAGCATGGTCCACAGAGGCTGCGCCGGCAGCAGACAGCTGAGGGAGAGAAGCACAGGGAGCAGGAGTGCCTGAGGAGCCCGAGGCTCTGGTCTGCTGGGCACCCAGGGAGCCCCAGCCCACCGACACCCAGTGAAGCCTAGAGGCTCTTAGACAAGGCAGCTAGGGCGTGGCCCTGCTGGTCTCCCTTGCCGTTCACCTACGCAACACAGCTGGAGAGTGGTTCTCTTCCCTCTGTCGTTCTTCTTGCTAGCAGAATTTCGGTTCCTCCTATCAAGATTGGCCCTGGTGTAGAGGCACATGTGGGGATAACCCTGTGAGCTTGTTCTCTTCTCCTGCATCCACAACATCCTCTGTTGTCATACAGGCCCACACCAAGGGTGGGTCCACAGACAGAACCTACTTTGTCTGATAGTTGCTTAAATTACTGCCCCATCCAACTAGGTACCACTCTCAGTAGGCACCCTGGGCCGTGGCGCCGTCAGTGGGTCAGTTCGCTGCTGATGTCAGCACCAGCTGACCTGCTCCCCTCCTCACTCTCCTCAACTCTCCTCTCATTTCTATGGATCTCTTCCTGTTTGTGTTTGTTTTACTTTCTCTCACATAGCTTCTTCTGTCTCTCAGTTCTTTCCACTCTTCTTTTCTTATATATGTATGTTGTTATAATGTAGATTGTAATTATAGTATATATGTCATTATAATGTATATATATATATGAAAAAATCTATCAAAACCTATTGGAAGCATCAAATCATCAAATCACCTATCATTCATAAGGACAAACCCATCAGAATAGCCGCAAATTTATTAACAGAAAATTTAAAAGCCAAAAACTTGAAGTGTTTCAAGCCTGAAAGAAAATAATTCCCACCCCAGACTTGCTTCAGAATCAAAGGAGAAATCAATACCTTGTATGATAAAGATAAACTAAAACATTCATGAATGCTAGCCCAGCACTGCATGAAGTACTTCAGAACCCTAAACAGGGAGAATGAGGACCACCATCACCATGGGCCAAGGGAGAGCAAATCTCACTGAGGAGAGCAGTTCAACAAAGAGCAGAAATGAACCACACACTGGAAAGAACAACAAAATGACAGGAAAGGTACATAACTTTTAATCCTAACAAAGATAAACAGACTTAACTCTCCAGTTTAAAGCACGGCCTGACAGAGTAGCTCACCATACCAGTACAGGCTGCTCTCCAGAGACAAGACTGATCGGCAAAGACACACAGGCTGGAGAAAAGATGGGAAATTACACTCCAAGGAGCTGGAGCCCAAAAGCAAGCAGGAGAACCTATCCTTATATTCAACAAAGTTGACTATAAAACTTGTCATAATAAAAACATAGTTAATCACATACTATAAAAGGTAAGAATTCAAGAAGATAACAAAATAACTCAGTGGACTACAAGGGATGATCAAAAATACAATGAATTTTTACTTTTCAAAAAGTGGATTACAATAAAATATACATTGCCATTAAGTTCCTCTCAGTTTATTTTTTCCTTCCTTCTTCTTATTGGTCCGTGTTTGCAGTACATGATGATTACACTGATCATGGGGAATTTGTACACGACACAGCTTAATTCTTTCATTTATTCCTCTTCCCCTCTCTTCTCACCCCTCCCTGTATCTCCTGGGATATATATAGAGATACACACATACACATACGTGTAAACCTCTATAAATCTATATAGATGGATAAAATGATTCCATTCCATGTAGAAACTTGGTGCACATGCACAACACTTCACACCCCCATTTCTGTGTATCTCACTCTCTTTCCCTCCCTCCCCACCCCCTCGATTCCTTTCCCATATGCTAAAGATCTCCGTGCTATTCCTTGTTGGCTATCATTCTGCCACTTTCTGAAGCTGTCCCAAAGGTCCTTTATGAGTGTCTTCAGGAGGTGTGAGTAGATGCGTGGTGAATGCTGCTTCTGAGTGCCACCCAACAGACAGGCAGGATCATGAAAACACGACAGTGCGTCCTCATCTACCAAAGTCAACGGCTATAGCACCGCGTGACTTCCAGCTCTTCCCCGAAGCCAAAATGGCCACTAAAGGTAGATGTTTTGAATTGATTTTGAATTGATTCAGAACATCAAGAGAGCCAAGACAGGACAACTAAAGATCTTCAGGTCCTAGAAAAATAAGAACAAACAAACCCTAAGACCCAGTAGAAAGAAAGAAACAATAAAGATCTGAGTAGAAATCAATGAAATTGAGACTAAAGAAAACTACAAAGAATTGATTAATCTTTGAAAAGATAAACAGAAATTATGAACTTTTAGTCAAACTCACCAGTGGAAAAAGAAAGGAACATATTAATAAAATTAGAAATAAAAAAATGAAATTACAAGATACATAGTACTATTGAACTACAGAGAGTTAATAAAAATTGTCTTGAAAACTTATATCTAACAAGTTGGAGCATCTTAGACAAAATGGAAAAATTCTTGGACACAAACTGAACCAAGATATAAAAACTTATACAGACCAATAATAAACACGATGCTAATGCACTAATTAAAAATTCTGCCAACTAGGAAAATCCCAGAACCTGATGGATTAACACTAATGTGCTTCAGATATTTCCATGTAATAAGATGGGAAGGAATGTTTCCAAATTCATTCTACAAACCCAGCATTAACCTGGTACCAAAACCAGGCAAGGATTCAACCAAAAAGGAAAACCATGGACCAATACCCTTGAGACCAATATCCTTGAGACCAATATCTCAAGGATATTGGTCATATGTGTGTGTTTGTATACAAAAAAAAAAAAAACTCTTCTGTAAGACCATTCAAAAACATTCAACTATGCATTAAAAACTTCATTCACCATGACCAATTTGGTTTCATCCCATAAATGCCAAGGATCAACATACATAAATCAATAAATTTAATACACTGTATAGATATAATCAAGGATAAAAATCATATGATAATCTCAATTGATACAGAAAAAGTCTTCAACCAAATCTAACATCATCGCACAATAAAAACCTGATTAAAATAGCCATAGAAATATCTTACCTCAGACTAATAACATCACACATAGCCAACAGCCTGCTGACTGGGAAAATTGAAAGCATAGGAACAAGACCAGGATGTCTGCGCGTTCAGTGTAGTGCTTGACACTTCACACAAAGCTGTCTAGCAAATAAAGAAGTCAAATCATCCGTATCTGCAGATGAAGTGATTCCTTGCACAGAAGGCCTAAAATACTTCACCAGAAAACGTTTATATGTGATACACAAGTTCAACACAGTTACAGGATACAAAATCAATAAATAAAAATCAATAGCATTCCTGTACACCAATAATGAGCTCACTGAGAAAGAAATCAGTAAAATGATTCCACTGACAATTGCTTAAAAAGTTAAATACCTATGAGTCAACCTAACCAAAGAGTTGAAAGCCCTCTAAAATGAAAATCACAGAATACTGAGGAAAGAAATTGAAGAAGATACTAGAAAGCGGGAAGACCTCCTAGAGAAACTCAGATCAAAGCTGAATCAGGAGTCCACGTCACCACAGCTAGAATGACTATCATCAGGAACACAAGGGAAGAAAAGTATAAAAATTATAATACTGGTGAGGATGAGGGAGAAAGGAGCCCTCCTGTACTGCTGGTGGAAATGTGAACTAGTACAGCTGCTACGAAAATGGGTATGGAGCTTCCTCAAAATAGAAATGGGAATTCATCTACAAACAGAAATACCACTGGGTCTAGCTTTACCACTCCTGGCTATATTACCAAAGAATTAAAGACATCATATTACAGGGACCCCTACGAGGCCAAGTTTCTAACTTTGCAAAGGAGCTAAGCTATGGAAAGGGCCAGGATTCCAAGGACAGATGAACGGATAAAGCAACACAGGACAGATAGGCTACGGAATAGTGTTCGGACACAAAGACGAGTGAAATTTTGCCATTTGTGGGGAAATGGGTGGGACTGGAGGCCATCATGTTAAGTGAAATAAATCATATCTAGAAAGCTAAACACCACACGGTTTCTCCACATGAGAAAACCAAATGATTAAAAAAGAACAAAATAAAGTGGAGAGAATAGGAAACAAGAACAACACAAGACTGGCTTGGAAGGGTAAACTCTACCGTGCATAGACTTCTTTGTTTAAACGACAGTCTACTTTACAGACACCCCTAGGTGAGCACCCTCTGTGTGCCTGTCACCCTATTAGCGCGCCTGCTTGTTTTATTGTTTCATTTCATTTTTTGTACCAGGGAATCGAACTCAGGACCTTGTACTTGCCAAGCTGACACTTATGCTGCTGAGCTACATCCCCAGACCCTGTCAGCCTATCAGGAGCCCTGCACTTTATGACAAAACTATGAGCTCAGGACACACGGGTCACTTGAGCTTGGCAGGTCAGGGACTCCTATCTGCAATGCCAAAGTACCTGTTCTTGCTTCTCCACCGCCCTGGGCTTGAAGGCAAAGTGGACTTGACTTGGACCCAACCACCAGGCACTGAGGTCCACCCAGGGTGGAGGAGCCCATCTGCTCCCAGGACCTCGCCCACACTGCCCTCTCTGCAGCCCCAGCCTTGCCTGTCCAGGTTCTCTCCAGCTCTGCAACCCCTTTGGTCCCTGGTCCAGTCCTGGTCCCAAGCTGTCTCACCACTGAGATTATAGCCTCTGCTGGACCTTAGTGTTGTTATGGATTCATAAAAGCAAAGCCGTGTAACTGTGCTCTCATTCACCACATAGCTGTAAGGGCAGAAGTAATCTGACATAGAACCTTAGAACGTGAGAAGTCTGTCCTATAACATGACTCTCAGAATATTCCTACTGGTATTATGATTTTTTAAAATCCTTGTGTTTATTCACTCCACTAAATTAAAAATCTCTTTTTCCCAAAGATTTGGGTCATATGTTTCAGGTCTTTAATATTATATGTTATACAATTAGAGATAAAATAAAGTATATTTTGTGAACTTAATCACATGCCAGGAATACATCAGTTTCCACAGCTAGCAGTAACCTAACTCACAATTAATAGACCTCAAATCAGTGCAAACACCAGTGTTTTACTTCTATTGCTTAAGCAAAACAGGAGCATCACCAGAGATGGTGCAATTAGCAAACAACCCATGTGCCAGTCAGAGCTCAGCACCACCATAGCACAGCTAAAGCCCAAGCGGTGACCCCCTCGAGAATGAGGGACGTGAAGTGAGTCCACCTCCTCTGCAAAGCTCTGAATGCAATCTCACAGACAAAACAAAGTTTAACAAAGGAACTTGGAGCAGAAGAGAAGCTGGCACAGTCCAGGGAAGGAGACAGAGGAAAACACTGGTGACTCGCTAAGGTGACACAAAGGACACAAAATATGGGTGCTATGAACTGGCAGGGAAGGAAATTTGCAGGAATGTTTGAGATTCAGAACGTGGCAATGCTTAAAGCCATCGTTTCATTTTCAAAGACAATGCCAGACGGAACAGGAGCTTGAGTGTGGCTGGGAAGCTCAAAGCAGCTCTTGTCCCTTCACTGACTGGTGACCAATCAGAAGGACTGAAGAGAGACCAAGAAACATGGGGCTGGCAACACAGTGCACAGAGCGATGCACTGCAATTATGCGGGAATTGTGCACTTAGATGCCCGGGGGACGCGTGTGCTGTGTCTCCCCAGTTCCCAATTCTCACTTAGGGATTTCAATTGCTTGACAGTGAAAAGCAGTGCAGTGTCTCGCCCTTTGCTCCAGGAAATCTTATAAAGGTCAAGCAGATAAAACCGGGAGCTGTGGAGTTCATGGATGCTGCTCTGATCACAAGGCCTAAAATCCAACTCAGCTTCCCCTTGGCTCAGGAAAGAGACATCAACGCAGCAAAAATACTCTGTAAAAGCATAACATTGGCGAATGTGAACCCACCCTCACACATACGCTGGGGTGGCTGGATCAAGCCCAAGAGCCACCTTGGGGAAACACGAGTGGAAACCTTGAGAGGCACAAGAGGGAAAAAACAAAATACCATTCATAAAAGATTAAAATACAACTGACTCCTAAAAAACATGTGGTTAGTGGTGCAAGCTGCTCCTCCGATCAAAACTTTGCATATGATATTTTTTCAATTCTTTAACATTTTTATTAATAAATGTTTGCAATTTATTGACTTTTTAAAAAATTGTAAGTTTTTATTACAAATTAAAAATGAAGCTCCTTAAAAATAAACTTGATCAGATATAAAAAACAGTTTAAAAGCCTTTAAAGATGTATTGAGGAAACTAGGATTAAAAAATTGCCATGTTCATCACAACC
Source organism: Dolichotis patagonum (assembly GCA_004027295.1). Taxonomy (NCBI): domain Eukaryota; kingdom Metazoa; phylum Chordata; class Mammalia; order Rodentia; family Caviidae; genus Dolichotis; species Dolichotis patagonum. Next base: position 19,759 of record PVJX010006809.1, read on the forward strand.
CAAAAGAGACACACTTCTGGTAAAAACAGAACGGCCCCAGGCCGTGCAGATAATGGAGCTGGTGCGGGTGTAGAACACACGTACAAGGTACGTCAGTTGGTTGCTTCGGTTATTGGTCGGGGTTCCATCCCACAGCAGACTCACAGGGGTGGCACTGGCTAGTAGGAGCTCCACCCTTGGCTGATTTCTCACTGCGGAGTCTCTGTCCTTTCCCCTTGCCGGATGGCTGCCCAAGCCGGCTTCCGGATGGAAGACTCAGCCTGACCCTGCTCAGCCCCGGGCCCGCAGGTCCTCTGCTTGGCCTTTCTGCACTGGAAGTTGGAGTTGCAGGGTACCGATGTGAAGGCAGCTGCTGACTCTGGCTCTTCTCTCCTGCCCTCTGCTGTCCCAGCGAGGCCTCCTGCTTCTGCGTTCTTTTCTCCTTCCAGGACCCCAAGCTCTGCAGGCTGCTCTCTCCCACATGCCACAGTTTCCCTGGGGTGAGTTTTCCTTAGGCAAACACAGCTTCCCTGCAGTGGTTCCTGAGGATTAGCCCACATTCGCTCCTTCTGTGCCACCATTCCACTGCTTCCCAGAGCTTCCTGGTGATGATTTTACCATCCCTGCCAGCAGGGGCTGCTCTCAGTGCCAGGCACTGAGGTCCCCGCTCCCTGCGCCACTGCAGTGGTGCTGGGCTCAGGGTTGGCCAGCCAGGAGGTGGGGACAGAGGCCAGCGCCACTGCTCACGATTGTCCTGGAGGTTACGGGGCCATGTCTGGCCCAATCCCAAAATGGAAAGGAGAGGGACACAGTGACCCATGACAGTAGGCTTCGCAGGGCTTTGTTGGTCCTCCATCAGCTCCTACTAGCCAGTGCCACCCCTGTGAGTCTGCTGTGGGATGGAACCCCGACCAATAACCGAAGCAACCAACTGACGTACCTTGTACGTGTGTTCTACACCATGAAAATATCAGACACCGGTGGGAGATCGCATCAGCTCTTGCTGCAGTGCATGGATTCCTGAGGAGACGGCTTGCTCACGTCGAGGTGACGCAGGCCACACAGTGTCCGGAGCAGACGCTTGGTCCTGGAGCTCACCACCGGCAGGCCGCAGTGGGTGTGCAGTGGTTACAGCAGGGGCTGACTACAGTGAGTCACACACAGCTGGCCAGGCAAGCGTCCTTATGTCTGCTTCCATCTCTTTCTCAACTTCCTATGGCACCTTGTAGTGTTTGTAAGCATAAGTTTCAGTAAACTTTATCTTTTTAATAATATATTTGTAGTAGTGAATAATAATGTAGGCTATTATCTACATATTTTTATGAATTCAAGACAACTTTTCTGAACTTTTCGGATATTCCTAGGTTATGCAGCCCATCTGCAGCTTTTTTCAAATTGTTGTAAATCTTAAAAAATTCTACAACATTGATCTACATTGTCCAAGGGTAAAATGCACATCTCATAGTCAACCAAGTATTCTTCTTCCAAAAAGTGATGCTGTAGAGATCTCTCCCCAGGTGACCTGAGATACTGCAGATAGAATCAACCCAAGGCACTGGGTTCTCATTTGGTGTGGCTTCTGTTGGATGTAAAGACATCTCACTTGGGAAAGGCTGCTAACAGTCTCCAAACAGAACTCAGGTTGAGAACATTATAGCAAAGAAAATGGGAAAAAAAAAAAAAACCTACCTCTAAATCTACAAGTTGCGACTAAAAGGGGAAAAATGACTAGCGTTCAGCTTCTATCAACAATCCATTTTGTAAAAGACAGTCAAGAATCTGATTTGAATAATGACCATATATGCTTATTGGCTACCAGGAAAGGAAACTTCGTTAAAAGAAAAAGGTACTGTCCATGTCTTGCTTCTATGACTGTATAAATGTGTAAGCTTGTGTACCTATGACTAATTTTCAAGTGATTGTCACTTAGAATGCATTTTCTATACAGAGTGAAACTGCCATAATAAATTAGCTTATTTTTTCAGAGGTTAAAAAGTGTTTGATCCACTTCAGTTTCCCTTCATGACTCATGAAACTGGATCTATCCAAGATTTGAGGTGAAACATTCACTCTCTAATCTCACAATGTGTTCTGTATTGACATTAACCAAGTAACTCAATAAGGTACCTGGCCATGGGAATAACTCTAAATGTCTTATTCTACCAACTATACTATGTAGTTATAATGTTGTAGTAATGTAGTTATAATACTGCTTAATGTAGAAAAAGTATCACTCATCAAAAAATAAGAGCAAAATAATGATTGCCATTGTTGCATATAAACACATACAGGGTAACACTACTTTTATTTTAAATTAATCTTACTGTACATTTTAGAGATACATAGTGATCACATTCATCACAGGAAATTTGTACCTGTACACGGCATTTTTCTTTTCTTTCCAATTTCTGTACCTCCCTTCAAATCTTCCCCCCATTTAAAATACAAACTTTGTTTCTTTTTTTCTTCAATTATTTTTTTCTTTTCCCTTCTTCTCCCCTCCTGCCTTGTTTCCCTTCTCATTTAAACCTTTTTATCCTACTTCCCAATCCATTCGACATTTTGATCTTTACCCTTTTGACGTCTCACACCAAAGAAACAATGTGGTATTTACACATTTGTATCTGATTTATTTCACTTAAGAGTACAGTCTCAAGGTGCATTCATCTACCTACAAATGTCCCAGACTTATGTTTCTTTATAGTAGAGTAGTGCTCCACTGGGGGAAAAAAAAAAAACCCACATCTTAATCCATTCCTCGGTTAATGGGCAATTGGGTTGTTTCCAAGATTTAGTGACTACAAATTGTGTTGCTATAAACACAGGTGTCCATATTTCTCCATGGTATGATGCTTTTAATTCTTTCAGGAAGTTACCAAGAAGCAAAATATTTTTAATCAAATGGAACCTTTAGTTTTAGTTTTTTTAAGGAATTAAACTATTATCAGTTAATGAAATTGAAGATGTAATTAAAAACCTAACTACAAATAAAAGCCTAAGTCATGATGAATTCACTGTTGAATCCTAAAAATATTGTATTAATGAAATATCACCTTAGTTTTATGATTTATTTTTACCTTGAGCACAAATCAGGAAAAATTCACCGAAGTTTCACAATGAATCTTAAAACATAAAAGTAGCAAACATTCACAAATTATATAGAATACCTAATATTTGTACAATGCATTATGCATTAAACCTTGGCCCTAAAAATTACTTGAAATTTTTTACTTTACTTTCGTGCCAATAGTTATGCAAACTATCCCAAATACATAATATATATGAATCATCAAAAAAATTAGTAGTATTTCAGTGATTTGAACAAATTAAAATATTGTCTAAGTAATAAACCTAATAAGTCAATATGGCAAAATATTCTTAAGGATCAAAGAAATGTTTAGGAGAAAAATTATTTAATTGAAGTTTCATGAAATAAAGTTAAAAAATAGAAATACAGAATATTATGTTAATTAAATAAAGTGGTCACAGAAAAGCAAGTACTGCATGATCTTACTCATATGTGGAATCTAAAAAATAGTCAATCTCATAATTGCTGAGAATAGTGGTTACCTGAGGCCAGACAGAATGGGGTGGGGTAAAGTTAATCAATGGATACCATTACAGTTAACAGGAGCAAGAATTTCTGATATGTTTTTGTGCAGAAGAGACAAAAAAAGCAAAATGTGTGCACTAACACCTTTCAAAGAGCTAGTAGGAATTTCGAAGTTTTCACTATGAAGAAATGATCATTGCTTGAGGAGAGAGATGGTGAATATGATTTAAACATCGCACAATGGATACATGAATCAAAACATCATGTTACTCCACAGACACATAAAAATAAATTTGATATGAAAACAAGAAGAGAAAGTTGGAGAAATAAAATTTAAGCCCTGAAGAAAGTTTGGTCCTTCATTTTCCTTCAGTCAGACTTGTATGCGCATTCATCAGAAGGTGCACATTTACTGTGGGTCACGGTATGGTGCAGCCTCCAACATACCTACAGCACTGAGCCACTGCGATAGATTAACGCCTGCAGGTGTCTTGAATTTCAAGGAGCATTTGCATACGTAATTACCATGCATGTCAAAGAAATTAAAACTTAAGGCAAGATTTCACTTAAATATGAAAACAGTTTTGAGTGAAATCTCATTTAAAGTAAATTGCAAGGTATTTGTAAAGTTACCTGAAATTGATGAGGCTTTTAGGGTTCACCTATGCTGTGCACTATACTTCATGAAACTTAATTCCATCAAAAGGATGTCAAAGGAACTCTTACTGCCATGTATGTTGTTCATGTGATATTTATTAGTTATTACTATACAATGATTGTCTTAATGTCTTAAAATTCTATATAGATATCAAAAATCAGAATGCATGCAAGCATCCTTTTATTGTAAGTGATGTTATAGACTAAAAGTGATTAATGACACTTTAAGCAGGTATATGTTAACAAAATTAATAGGATAGTATCTCCTCTTAATACTAATTCTCAGTGAGTGCAATATTTCCCAAAATATTCACCCTTTCTGATGCTTCTAATAGTCAAAAGTCACAAAAACATTCGGCAAGCACATTGAGTCAATCAAAACTTCAGGTGTTGTATTCCAGTATTATCCCAAGAACTGAAGGTGACACTCTAGCAAATGTTGCTGCATTTCCATAAACAAACATGACAAAGTTAGAATGAATTTTAAATAAATTTTCAAGAACTCAGTAACTTGATGCACCTGTATAAAAACAATGTTAACAAATTATCTGTAAACTACATCAACAAAAACAAGGTATTCTGTTATTAGCAACAGTAAGCTCAGAACATAATAGGGGAAAGACATTAAGAGAGAATGAGAAATGCTATTTTAATAATTTAACTTATATTTCAATAAAACTTGACTGTAACCATTACCAGTCAGACAGTGTGGGCACTGGCACACGCTACTCAGCACACATACCTGGAAGGGAGAGAGGCTCATTTGGCTCGCAGAATCAGAGATTCTGATTCAGGTTGGCTGACTCCAAGGCAGGGAAGTCACAGGGGCAGTGGTGGCAAACCTGTGGCACATGTGTTATGTGCTTTTAAGATGAAAGATGTTAGTGTATGAGTTGTTTTGTCCTAAACTAAAACCTGAGTATTCAGGTTAAATTGCAGTTGATGCTTTGCAATAAATAATGGGCTTTGGGTTATAGTGTGGGCACTCGTCTCTACAAAGTTTTCTATCACTGTAATAATAAACAAAGCTGCTTAGTGTATTGCAGCCACAAAGCAGAGCAGAAGAACAGTGACAGAGAAAAAAGGCGCAGGGACTATACACAGGTCACAGGTCACACATCCATGACCCACCCAGACAAATCTAGAAGTGTGCTTGACTAGTTTCTTACCTGGGCATTTCTTAATCCAGTGAAGTTGGTAGTCATGATTAATGGTCAAAATCCACCCTTTGACAACTAAACACATTTCCTTAAACCACACTTTATCTTCAAAACAGATGAAAACAACTTCATGATTTCAACTAATATCACGTAACTATCCTGTCCACAACCAGAATAGCACTCTTTCCCCAGTCTCACCAGTTCCATTATTTTTCAAAAATCCAAGTTCAAGTCCTTCTGAGACTCAAGGCAGATATTTAGCCATCAACCTCTATAAAAAGAAAAAGCAAATTATGTTTTTCTGAGTTACAGTGGCACAGTGTGAAAATTCACATTCAAGAGAAGTAAGAGAATAGTAAAGAGTTAAAAGAGAGGCTGAAGTCCAGCACAATAAACTTTGAGTTGCATCACTCCCTGTCTGGTATCTTGGGCACATGGTAATGAGATGTGTGTTTCAGAGTGCTTTAGTGGCAGTCCACATGGCTTCTCTGTTAGGCTGTTTCCCTCAGAGCCTGCAGCTTTCCTTAGTGGTCATTCCCTGGAATCTCTGAATTCCTGAGGTCCCCAATGCACATTTGGCTTTATTCCCAAAGTTTCATGCACTGTCCTCTCAGTAACACATTGCTTATAGTTCCAGGCTTCTCTTTGCTGACCCCACAACTCTCACATTCTTCATGCCAATAAAACACCACAACATGAACAATATCAAGGTCTGCTGTGAGTGGGAGCAGTAACCAGCACCTCTTGGACCATGGCTGCATTGACCATGATGGCTGAGTGCCTGGATGGTATAATGAAATAAGTCTCAGGGAACAAACTCCTGAAGCAGCACTTCTAGAGCAGAAACACCCAATCTCTTCTTCAGTGAAAGGCTTACAATTTTGCGCCCGAAAATCTGCAATGGGTGGGATCTTAAAGATTCTTGAGATGTTCTCAAGGCATCTTTTCTTCCTGTCCTTGTGAAAAATGTTTGGTTTTTGTAGTGGCACTAATATCTTCAGTAGCCACACCTTCTTTGATGCAAACTTTACACTGTTTCTTCTGGACCAAGTTTAAGCTCTTCAAATTTTTGTGCTCTGTTTTTGACTTCAACTCTCACTATACATCAGACTAAAAACAGCCAAAAGTCCCCATTTTACAGCCTGAACATTGGGCCGCCTTGAAATTATCTCTGCAAGATCAACTTGTCAACTAACCTTAATCTCAGTCTCCTGAACAGTCTCAGCATATAAATAAAATGCACACAAGTTTTCTAGTATGGCATAATATATATGACCTCTAGTCCAATTGTCACTTGGACCCTTTTTCCCAACTAAAACTTGCTAATCCTGACATTTACTGTCCATATTATTCTCAGGGTTTTGGTCTTCTGAGTTCCAACCAGAAATACCCACCAGATTCTGCTTATAGTATTCTGAGTCTTCTCCAACTCACACCTGCAAAGCTTCCATATTCATCCTGCACACCAATTTCAAATGTTTCTAAACCACACAATCAAGTACCATCATGGCAACATCTTGCTCTCCTTAAGTACTAAATTTCTATGTTAGTGACATTTTCATCACAGCAACACAATATCCAACACCAGCAATTTGAAGAACAGATTTAGTTCAGCTCATAGTTCCAAAGGTTTCCAGTCCATGACCTTCTGGCTCCACAGGAACATTAAGGTGGAAAGGTGGGCAGAGCAAAGCTGCTTAGCTTGTAGCCATTGGGAGGCAGAGCAGAAGAACAGCACCAGACAGGATTAGTCAGGAACCGTACAGAGGAAGCACCCAATGGTCCACCCAGACACATTCAGAGGCACAAATTACTAATCTGGGGACCTACAAATACAGTCAAGTTGACGTATCACCATCACTAGTCACATAAGGACAAAAATAATTACTTGATCAAGAAAACAAAGATGGAAACATTACAGAACCCTAAACCAAACTTTGAGGGAAATTTTGTTATTTTGAAAGATGACTCTATCTTGGCATCATGTATACAGAAATAGCATGGTGTGATAATGGTTGAGAAAAAATCATTCAACATATATTTCGTGGCAAAGTAGTTCACTTTCATTACTCACACAACACAGAAATGTAAGCATTATTATTCCCAGATCATAAATGAGTAAGCTAAAGTGAGCTATAGTCATAAAAGTGTGATTTTACTACAAGCCCAAAATGTTATAAGCTCCGTGACTCTGAGGAAATCACAACTTCTCTGAGCTACAGTAACTTCACCTACAATGTAGAGACGATACCTGCCCTGCTGAACTTTCATGATTGTTTTGGGATGGCAATTAGACAACCATAAAGCTTCCATGAGCTGGAAAGTGACTCTCAAATAATGCATGTTTTAATTAAAATTTTAAGAATCAGATTGATAGAGTCAACATCAACAAAAACAACATGGTTCAGAATTCAGACCCCAGTTTCCCACCACCTGTGAAATCTTGGTGATGTCTGTTTCCATTCTGATAATAACGCCGAAATCACAGAACCACTGTGGGTTTTAAATGAGGCAACATATCCTTATTGCCTTCCTTTATGCACAATCTAGATTCTGGGAATCATTGAAAAGTTTCACAAGTGATTTAATAATCTGTATAGTTAATTGTTTGTATCAACAAGCACTTACTGAAAATCAACACTTGGAAAAGTACTGTGCTACAATTCCAAGGAATATAAAGATGAATATGATAGACTCTCTGCATTGTAAAACCTCACAGCCTACTGAGAGAAATAAACACATAAATAATCATAATAAAAGACAGAGTGATACACATAAGTCCCAGAGAGAAATTCCTACTATATTTCAGATATGAAACCAATATTTTCTGTCCTTTCATTGAAGTCTTCCCGGTCCCTTGCTCCATGGCAACTGAAGGACAAGCATATGAAAATGTTTTCATAGTTGATGAGCACAATAAGAAGTCATATGCACCTTCAGGGTCTTGTGCTGCAATGTGGAATTAGGTGACGCTGCACTCCGGAAAGCTCTAAGCTCTGTGCTGACCTCAAGAAATTAACACAACTTGACCATGCAGACAGATAGGTGCTGATCTTTGCATGTTCTCTCACCGCTACAGCTGCCCACATTAAAGTCAGGTTCCTCTGCTTGGGAATCAGTTTTTAAGTATGGAGCAATTCAAAGATAAAAGACTTGTGTCGAGATATAAACTGAAACCCCATTTCTCTAGGTTGCTACTGGATAATCAGTTGGATTCAGGCGCCCCGACACCATGCTGAGAAGATGGCTCTTCCCCCTTTCCCGTGCAAGGTCAATCAGCACATACCGTCAAGAAGTTCAGATACTGTTCATCAAACACTCAGTTATACATCAACAGTACACTTCAAGGCTACCCCACTTAGACTGTAAGAATAACCCTGTTGGAATGCTTTGTGGATAGCTACTCCTTGAATTAAATGTGAGCATGTGACACAGACATTCTCTTAATTGAGCTCTGTCTTACAGTTCTGTTTCTATTCTAGAAAAAAAATGTTGCAGTGCTCGTTGGTTGTGGAAGCATTTTTGTTATGCTATCATTCAGTCACCAATGGGCTAGGTAGAAAAGAAGAAAATATTCATGCCTGGAATATAGTAGAAATTTCTCTCTGATCCTCCCATATAGCACATTCTTTCTTTATCATTATTTATGTGTTAGTTTCCCTTCAGAGAATATAAGTTTTCAGAGTACATAAAATCCACCCCATTTATCTTTGTGTCTCCTAATGTGCAAGTATATTGTGTTGTGTAAGTATATTACAGTGCTCCAGAATATTGTAACCCAGATCAGCAACTTTTAGTGGTTCCTTATCATTAGCTTACTGAGAATGCTTGAACTCTACAATATGTCTGCCACCTACTTGAATTTCTATCTTCTTTCTTAATATTGTCCCATATACAGGCTATCCTCAAAACTGAAGTAAGACAGTTTAGTTCCATCTCCATTTTACATTGCCAAATTATAGGTAAAGAGATAGATTGATCAATAGACTGATAAATTGATACATTGATAGACAGATGATAGGGATATGTAGGTCTTAACTGTTAACTTTTAGATCTACAATATCTCCACAAAGTCTTACATGTTTGGAAGGCGACTGGATCCTGGGGTGCTCTACTCACTGGTACATTGACCTGCTGATACAGTCATAGCTGGACACACTGTGGACAGGCAGAGCCTGATCAGAAATGGCCAGTCACTGTGACCTGGGAAAGGGAATTCTTGCTCCCTGCCCCCCACTTCCTGTGCACCATGAGCTGAGCATCGTCCCCCGCCAGGCCCTCCCACCATGCTGCTTCTGCTTTGGAACCAGCTGAGCAAGGACCCCATGCCCCGAAAACCATAAAGCAGAATAAACCTTTCCTCCTTTAAGCTGCAGGCATCAGGTACTTTGGCCCAACAATAGTAAAGTGACCAAGGCAATAGCATAATGCATATACAGTGTAACTGGTCCATGGACTTAGAATTTTTCCTCAGGGTTCAGATGGAGAACTGCTGACTCTTTCATGCTCTCTAATTACTATTGCTGCCTACAGCAAAGGAAGCTGCTGTGTTTGGGAGTTAGACTTTAAGCAGGGAACCAATCAAAGTTGAAAGATGTGGAAAGATGAAAAGAGACTGAACCTAAATCATATATATATGATAAATCAAATCAAATATATATATTTGATTATATATATAGAAATATATATAATCTATATATATAAAAATTATATATATATAAATATATTTGATTATATATAAATAATATATATATATATATTTAAGTAAATTATTTCCTAGTCCCCGAGATGACCACTGTGCCGCATGCTCTAACCTACATCTAGGCTTCTCATTATTCCTAAAATACTGAGTTCTTCCTCAGATCACTGCCTCTTCATGTGCATCTTAAATAACATCTTTTACATGAGGCTTTTCCTGATTTATTGCTTTAGCAAAAGATTCCATGACATTTTGCTTTTATCTCTCTTTTAAATACCTACCATTCTGCCTTACAATGTGGACATCTGCATACCTGCTCCATAACAGATACAATCTGCTCGAAAGCAGAACTGGCTTAACCTTTGTAAATGGTTCTTTGATATACTGAGCCTAATGTTTTAGACATAAAAAGGTAGCTTTAAAAAATAAAGTAGGCGTTACACGTTCCTTTCCTGTTCAGTTCCTGGAGCTACCCTGTGATTCCCAAGTAGGAGTTAGTATCTTTGCATGATTGACAGATCATCTATGTCTCTTCCCTGTCAACAGATACCTCCCAGGATCCCAACTCACCTTAAACACACCCTACTGGTAAAGCTGTGTATCCACAACTCCACATTCCTGGGCCCAGGAGACAGAAAGCTTCTGGTTAGGAGTGCAGTGGCACACAGGTCTGCACTCTGCTGGTGGGTTAGGAAGGGCTATCTGTGTGCACTTCTATTGCTTGTGTGTGTGTGTGTGTGTGTGTGTATGTGTGTGTGTGTGGCTTTTTTGAGACAAGGTCTCCCTATGCAGTTTGGGCTCACTTGAGCTCACTTTGTAGCCTAGGTTGGTCTCAAACTCTCAAGGATCCTCCAGCCTCAGCCTCCCGAGTGCTGGGATTACAGGCATGAGTCACCACACGCAACTTAACTTTGCTTTTTGTCTTTTTTTCTTTGGCACCTCTGTTGCTTGAAGATGGGGTCCTGGTGGTCTCATGCACAAGGCCCCAAATAAGATTTCTGGGCCACCCCGTCCAACAGTATTGCAGCACTGTGGCCAGCTCAGCTTGCTTAGTGGAGGTTGATTACTCAACACACAGGAGCAGAAGAAACTAGTCTAACAGGACCCACAAGCCTCCTCTCCAGCCCACAGTGCTGTAAAGCAGTGTGGCCCCATTGAGTTCCAATCACACAGTGTCACCCTTCCTTCCCACATTGCCCTGCCCCCTGACCAGCTCAGCCTTTCACCGGTTCCCTCCATCTTGCCCAGGGTCTGTTTCTTGTGGCATGAATGATTTTCCTGCATCCAGTAAGACCGTGGTGCATTGGCAACTTGCAAGCTGTCACGCAATCTCACTGATGCCTGGAGGTATCTGCCACCCTGGGATTGTGGAATAACAGCACTCTCCAAACTCAGTGGAAGGAAATACATTTTTCAAAGATTGAAAAAATATTTCTCAACCTCGTCAAATAAAAACATGAATAATCCCTCTTTATGTTATGGTAAAAATGTTCCCATCTTCCCCTCCTCCTTGTGTCCCATCAGCATCAGAACCTCTCCTGCCAAGGAATCATCAGTGTCGGGAGGACCAGGCCTTCGAAGCCTCACTCACGGACATGGATATTTATCTGTGTGTTTATGAACAGAGGCGCGGGTTTGTAATATTTGAAAAAGTGGGCAATATGACAGAAGACAGGACTAACGTGACAAGTCAGAGGTCCAAATCTAGTTCAAAACTCACTGTGACTGAGGGATCCCGAAATAGGAAAATGTAGTTGCCAAATTAGTCAAATTACAGTTTTCTAGGAATTTATGGGAAAAAAATTCTAACACTTCCCTAAATTGCAGTGTCTCTCTCCACTCTACCTCTCATGTGTCCTATACAGTTCATCCTGATTTCCTCGTGTAGCTCAACAAGTCAATCAGTAGTATCAACCTGCGTCAGCTGCTTCTGAAAAGCTGTAGCATACGGTTGATCACTTTCAAGCTGAAATTTGTGACGCATTCAGCTTTTTCAGGTAAACCAGCTTGCCTGCCCCTCCGGAGTACAGCTGGGGAGGAGACTGAGAGCTCCTTTCCAAGGGAAAGGAGAAGCCCAAACTTGGAAGGCCGAAGACTGAGACTCGTAGGTCAAAGCCTGAGGGTGCGATTGATGATTTAGGTGACAGTGAAATATGTGACCTTGTCTTCAGCATCCGTCCATCCCGCTGAAGGTAACCATGGTCAAATGACTAAGTTTAGTGCTTAGTTCTACTCTTCAGAAATGGGAATGACCACACCTGCTACACAAATTGTGATCGAAAGTGTATAGATAACAAATACAAAAAGTAGTTCCTGAGCAGTGAGGCATTACACACATGAAAGGCATCCACCCCCGCTCATGCCAAGCTCTTACCCGTCGTTTTTCTTTGACTTTAGATTTCAGCCAAAAAATAACTCTAGTCACTGAAAGGGGTGGCCTCCCCCCATTTCTGCCCCTGCATCACTTCAGAGGGTTCATTTCTGAAAGGCATATGTGTCAAAAAGGAATTGCAAGTAAGCCTTAATCTCACCCCTTAAATTCCGTTTGCTTTAAGAATTTGTTTGCTATCCTGAGCTGTAAAAGATCTCAGTTTTAACTGAAAGCTACACAGTGGAACCCATGTCACTCCTCACCCTGACTCCAGATACGGCCTAGATGATTCTCATCGGCAGTTTTCCTTCTAAGCACCACACACCACTCACATATAACTAAGGCCAAGCAGTAGCAAAATCCCATCATATTTCTTTGCATATGTGCCTAACTACCTGGGGAGGTAAATTAGAAAGACCACATACATTAAAAGCCAACCCGAATTCCTGAACGTCCCACTGATTATCTTATATAGTCTTGAGCAGGACTCATGACTTTCAATTTTTGTTTTTCTAGTCTGCAGGATGGTGACAATGATATATTTTTTCTTTACCGTCAGTATTACAAGGGAATACTTATGAAAGTACTTTATTAACAGTAAAATGGACCAGCAATAGGAAATACTGTGACTTTAACAGCAATAATTATCAATTCTCCTTCTAGAGAAAGCAAAGCCTACTGAGGCCGCAGTTCCCAGCCGGGGCTCGGGCCGTGCTCACCTAGACCCAAGACGGAAGCTACAGGCAGGCGAGAAGCGAGTGCTAAACCAGCACCGGCAAACAGGCCGAAGCTCCCTGCTCAAATCCAAAAGGGCAAAATGAAGAGGCAGCGCCAGAAATGAAGATCAATTACTTCTGACACAGGCGGAAGATGAGATTTTACTGAAGGTGAAAGCAGTGAACATGAACCAGAGAAATACAGGTGGGAAAGTTCCTAACCTAGATCCCGGGCCCAGCGCCGCTGCGGACGGACTGCCTTCCCCTGGCGCTGCGCAGAGCGCCCGAGACGCCCGGCCCAGACAGCCCAGGCCGGTGCGCAGGAGGCCGGAGCAGCGCGGGGCGGGAGTGGCGGGCACTGGATGGCAGGGGCCGTGGCCCTTTGACGCTGAATTATTTTCAGTGTAAGTCACAGATATTTAAATTGGAAATTACTGAAAAGTAACACAGTCTGTAAGTAGATTAGATCTAGGCAGCAATGTGATATTATTTAGACGATATATCAGAATCCAGTTCTCCTTTCTTAGTGTCTCTCCAAGTTACGTGAAATACAGCAAGTTTCCAAAGTGCCAATAAAACAATAGACATTGTCACTTATAAGAAGAAAATTAATGGTGCTTATTTTACTATGGCATGAATCACACACACACACACACATACACACACACAAACACAAAAACTAAATAACACCCTGCAACTCCCACTCGCAAGCTTCCCCTGGGGCGTTTACTTATTTAGTATCAAGGCCGCTTTTACTGGGCTGTGAGTAGGGTCCAATGCGAGTGTGTTTGTCTGGCATAAGTGAAGCGCTAGTTTGATCCTCAGGACCCCAATGGGAAAAAAATCACTCTGACTAAGAACTATCACAGTATAATTACTATTAAAAATGCTATGAACTTTACATTCATCTTCTGTGTAATGGATATATCCAAGTGTATGTTTCTTAAATGTGGATATTACTAACACAAGTTAAATAAGGGGTTTCTATGATCCTTTTTAATATGAAATCTCTACAATTTTAAACTTTAAAGCTCCTGTACTGTCACAACCCCAGAATTACATTAGTGTGTACTGAACAGTAGGACAGGAAAGGAAAGGGGTAACAAATACGAAAATGTGTACTATAAAATCGTTATGATAAAATTTCTCTTATGTGGAAGCTATGTATTCGGAAGTGCAGTATTTTCGCTGTTGCTGTCCTGGTCTATCTGAGGTGCTGTGACAGAAGTATTACAAACCAGGCTCTGAAACCATTGTTTCTCACAGATGTGGAGCTTGGAAGACTCAGGCCAACGTGCTGGCAGGTTTGGAGTCAGCAGAAGGCCCATTTCCTTGCATGCCCAGGCTGTGGCTCATACACAGATGTCCCCCTGGCCTCGCGCACCCATAGGCGGGGCTTCTGTGAGCAGGTTGGGGTGTGAGTGTGTGGTACTGGTGGGTTCATATACGGGTGTGAGGTCGGGAGGTGAAGCCTGGTAGGAGGAGGTGGGTTCCTGGGGGCGTGGCCTGGAGAGTGTGTATGGGTCCCCCACTCTCCTTGGTGGCTTGCTACTTCCTGCTGCCAAGCCTAGAGGTGTTTCTCCTCTGCCAGGCCCCTTTGCCATGTCACCCTACCTTGGATCCAGATGACTGTGGACTGAAATCTCTACAAATTGTGAGCCAAAGTAAGCCTTTCCTCCTTTAATCTATGAGTATCTGGTATTTTGCTCCAGCAACAAAGAAAACTGTAAGACCATCCTCCCGAGGTGGAAGGGGTGAAAGAGCGCCCTTGCATCTCTTGCATAAAAACCTTAACCCCATTCCTGAGGGCTTTTTTACTGTCTTGATCAGCTCCTAGGGGCTCCACCTCTAACACCTCTCCCTGGGGTAGGATTTCAACACACAAAGTTTGACAAGGATGCAAACATTCAGTCCATAGCAGTGAAAATACTTATTCTCATAGAGACATGAAAGACTCCCAGAAAAATGGAAGCAAGTCTTGCCCACAAGTCATCCATTCATTACAGACTCCTTCAGTTATGAGAGCAAAAAATGTTTCCTCCCTCAGTCCATGTAAGTTGGCTTTTTGTTGCTATATCTGAATTACCCAATGAAGAGAAAAGCTCAAGGAAATCCTAAATCCATGAAGACTCAGTTAAAGTCCCAGACACTTTTCTGTCCAAACTCTCATAGAATTCACATGGCAATTTGCACCCTAAAATATACTAATCTGCCTAATTCTTATTCCCACCAATGATTAGACACTCCCTGAACAGAGGTCCCACCCACACGTATTCATCTCTCAGCTTGGCTAGATCTTTATCTTGGGTGTATTAGGTGCTCAAGTCCCATCGTCCGTCAGTGACTAAGTGATGCACTCCTGAGTGGTCATCCTCGTGGAGAGGGCGAAGGAGTTATTATCTCCTGTTTATGTTTGTCACCATTGCACTGAATGTCCTCTGTCAGCCGTGTCTGTCACCAAGATGACAGGCCTAGCAGTCACAGTGTTGACCAGCTCCTCCTGACTGTCCCTAGACAAGGCTTCCAGGAAATCCAGGCAGTCCAGACCCCTCCGACAAGCGCTGTGTCCCTGCACAGCCACAGGTTCCCGAAAAAAACAGGCAGGCAAAGCAGAAGCATCGCCAGGGGAGCCTGGCTGCCGGGACAGAGCCTGCAGGAGCCCTGTGGCCCGTGACAGTGGGGTGCAGACGGCAGGGCCAAGAGCCTTGGTCCACACATCCGCAGAGACAGCAGGAAGCCTTGTAGGAGAAGTCAGGAGGTAACACGAGTCAGACTCAACAAAATCAGATGAACTCCACTAGTGCTTCTGGATTTTTGAGGTGTCTTTGACATTTCCTCACAGACTCCAGCCTTGCCTCACTTCATGGAGAGACCGCACTGTCTGTGAGCCATCAGCAGAGGCACAGGGCAGACGGGAGGTGGCCAGACATGGCCGTGGTGTCCCCGCTCACCCACACTCAGCTATTCATTTTGGTGGCTGTTTTTCCTCTTTGCTGTCAGAAAGGATTTAAATGTCTGAAGAGCACATCGTAAACATTCTTTTTATAATGTCTGAATTTCTGGTGTGTAAACAAAATACACCATCTGTCTTCCCTTGCTCCCTTGGGAGATGGGAAATATCTTCTGAGTCTGCTGGTGGCCTGGCAGGTGAGAGCTGGTGATGGGAAAAAGTAGCAAATGTCCCCCATGTGTGTCCTCCCACCGCCCACCCACCATGGACACAGGGCTGTTTGGAAGGCACCTCCCTGTGTCGAGGCTCCCATTCTCTCTGGAATGGTTCTCCCTGGACTACAGGGACTCACAGCTTGCTGGCCTTAATCCCCCTACTCACCTCTTCCCACTCACAGCACACATCACATCTGAAAACCCATAAAAGCACAATGGCAGTTTTCATAATAGTTATAACGGATCACTCTCCAAAGATTCTCCTTTCCTTTGTGTCCTGCCTCAGAACAGACTCTTCCTGCACCTAACTGTCTGGTGAAGTCTCCCAGTACTGGTTAAGGGGGCTCCTGATTAACAGGCATAGCGGCCAGATTCAGTGGAGCAGGGTCAATGGATGATCCGGTCCATATTTGCCCAAAGAAGACTTACACACGTCTCCACATGCTTGAGAACATAAAACCCCAGTAGAGTCCTTAGAAATGACAGTTAATATGCGGTGCTAGGAGACTCCAAGGTGCATTAAGTAAAGTCTGGCCACAGGCAAGCCTTCCAGTGCTCTTCTAGGTGGTGCTGAGGGAAATTAGCCATCCCAACTGTCCGGAGTGGTTTGGAACCCAGCAGGCTCCTTTCAGGTGCTTGCAGACTCTCGGGCGGGCAGGCAGCTCACATACAAACACAATGGCTGTGCTGCCAAAGTGCACAGGGCAAGCATTTTATTCAGGATGAACAGGAGTTTCAAATTGTTTTTGGACTGGTGTGGATACCAGAAAGATACACAGATATTGAAAAGGCACTAGAGTAATGAGAGAAAGTAAAACCGTAAATATTAAAATGAGATTGGTACTTTATGAAGAACTCAGTATTTGGAAATATTCACTAAAAGTTGATGCTGCATTTAACCAAATTCAATATTTAGATATTGGATCCAAAATTTGGGATCCAATAATGGTACTAAAAAAGGAAAGAAGCAGAATGTGCAGCTTCCTTTCCTAGTGATTTGGAATATTAAAGACTGAGTGGAAAACAGTTTACTATTAACATTTATTAATAGTCCTGATTTCCTCTTGGGAGGAGGCCATATCAGATTCTGAGCATCTCAGACTTCTGCCATCTTAGAACTGATGAAGTACACGGCATTTACTTTTGAAAAACTGCAGGCCTTCCCCACTGCTATAAAATAATATTCTCCAAGATAAACATAAAAACAAACACCTTCGCTTCCCTTAAAGATACACAGAAAAACCAAAACTGCTGTTGCAAGTATTAATTCTAACCAAGTAGCCACATAACAGCATAAATTTTAAAGTCCTATGAAAATAACTCTTGATCTTTGAAAAACCTGTAATTCCGATGAAACCTCTTTCTCTAACCTGAAGGGGACTGGTGGCAATCATTTCTGCTTTGACAGAAAGAAGATGAAATGACTAACGAATTTCAGTTCCTAATGTGGGACTTGAGAATGGAGAAACTGTTGGATGATGCTGGTCACTGCTGCTACAGATTCTAAAAAGGGAAAAATTAAATTTTAAAATCATATTCTTGAGGACATTGTAGAACTGAGGAAGCAGAAAGGACTAAGATACACTGAAATTTCAGAGACAGAAAAGCATTTATTTGCCTTTTTTGTGTGTGCCCTGAAGATATTTGCCAAGATTAGCATAAGCAAAAAATTAGAATTTATATGACCAGAAAAAAGTCTCCTACAACAAACAGAAATTAACTAATCTTGGAGCATATTATTTTTACAACTTCATTTCAACAAATTGCTGAAATGGTCATAACTATGCACAAAAGAAACAGAACATCCTAAGGCTATAAACTAGTACAGAAGGCTTCGCTTGGGAATTCTACCATAGGAAAAAAATAATAGAACTAAATCCATACAAAGTCTTTCAAAGAGGGAGTAGGACACTTCCTAATGTCTTCCATGAGGCCAGCACAACTCTATTACCAAAGCTTGAAAATGGCAATATTAGAAAAAAATGACAGGGAAACCTCTGCCCTGAACATGGAAGCAAGAATCTACTACAAAATGCTGGCAAATAGAATCCAGTGATACACATATTTTTTAAAGCAAGACCTATAATAGTTTATAATATGAGAATAGTTTATTTCAAGAATATTACTCAGACAAGGGACTAACATGCAGAATATATAAAGAATTAAAAAAAATCAAATTCCCCTAAATTTAAATACCCAATCCAAAAACGGGCAGCTAAAATAGATGCCTCTCAGATAAAGAGACAGAAACAGCAAATAAATATCTGAAAAAAATGTCCAATATCACTGGTCATTCGAGACCAAAATTGTGTCTCACTCCAGAAAGAATGGTTATTATCGAGAAATCAACCAATAAAAAATGCTGGCAGGACTATGGAGAAAAAAGGAACTTTTCTCCACTGTTGGTGGGAGTGTAGACTGGTACAACCATTGTGGGAATCCATCTGGAGATTCCTCAAAAAACTAGGATTAGAGGTCTTCTTGACCATTTCCCTTCTTGGTATCTTCCCAAAAGAATTAAAAACATTATGCCACACCTATGTTTATAGCAGAACAGTCTGTAACAGCTAAATCTTGGAAAGAGCACAAATGCCCATTGACCAACGAATGGATAAAAAGATGTGGTTTTCTCTGTACAGTGGAGTACTACTCAGCCATAAAGGATAAACTTGAGACACTTCTAGGTAAATGGATGCACCATGAGACTCGAGTGAAATAAACTGAACATGCATGCATAAATACTGCTTTCTTCCTCCGCCGTGAGAAGCCGAAAGTGTAAATAAGGACCAGAATGTATAATATGAAATGGAAAGAAAATGTTCAGTGGGAAGGAGATCTAAGGTGGGATAGGGGGAAAGGAAGGAAGGGAAACGAAAAAAATGAGCGAAACAGGAAAAATGGAAACAAAGTTTTGTAAATACGGAGGGGGAGAGGGACTGAAGGAAGGGGATGGAATGGGGAAAAGAGAATTGAGGAAAATAGAACATAATGTTCAAAACAGCAATATAATTTACTACAGTCACTGAATAGATAAAAAACTCATGTAATCTTGTAAAAGATGCAGTAAAAAATTTGATAAAAAGCAAAAGCTATTAAAAGATACCCAAATATAAAAATTATTTTATACTTAAAAATAATATAAAAATTATTTTAATTTGATAGAAGATTTATAAAGAGAAATAAATTAAAGAATACTGAATGCTAGAACCCTTCTGCTCTGTCCCAGTCCCCGGCCCACAGAACTCACGAACATGGTAACAAATCCACTGATACCGCCATGTCCTGGCATAACTTGTCATGAAGTCTTCAGTGAAACATTGGAGTGAACATTGATCAAACGTTAAAAAGAACTTTTAATGGTGATGCAGTCAACACCTGAGCCAAGGAATGAGAAAAACCTGTGGCTAATTCCACTCAATTCCAGCACAACAATCCAAGAAAAACACGGCAGGAACACCAGGAGAAAATGCTCAATAATCTGGAGACGCCACCTTGCAGAAAAACTCAAAGGATTCGGATGAGAGAATGAACAAAGAGTTCAGAAAGGCCTCCTGCGGTGGTTAATGTGAGTTTTCCCTGAAGATGCTCAGAAGAGGGGGTGCCCAAGATGGGCTCCTGCCAGGCGAGGCCGAAGAGGCCCCAACACTGTGCAGGGGGAGCTGGGGGAGCCCCAGCTCCTCGCTGAGAAGCCAGACGCCTCGGGACAGGAGAGCCCAGGACGACCTCACTGTGGGCCAGACGCTGAGTCCCAGGCACTGCGAGCAACTCCCCTGCAGAGGCTGCAGGACGCGGGTCTGCTGTCCACAGGTGACAACAGCCTGGAGAAGCAGTACTCCACAGGGGCTGCGGAAGTCAGAGCATCTTCTGCTTCTCACCCTTCAGGCTCAGCCTGGGCGCCTTGTGCACTGAGGCCCAGCTCCCTGCTCCTCACACACCACGCACTGTCCAGACCCGCCCAGCCTGGCCCCGGCAGAAGAACGCAAAAGTGAGTTTTGCCAGTTTTCTAGCATCCCTGGATCAAGACAGGCCACAAAAATTAACGATCAAACCTCTGTGTACAAATCAATGCACAAAAAGCAATCATTACATACTGGTAAAATTACTGGAAATAAACTTTTAAACAAAATTTACAGTTGTGTTGAAAACATCTTACACCAAGAAGTAAATATAGCAAGTGTGTACAGAAATTATACACAAAATTCCACAAATGGTACTAAGATAAATTTTTTTCATAAAATCTCAGTAAATTAAGAGACATGACATGTTGATGGATAGCAAAACTAAATTAACATGTCAGTTTTTCCTAAGTTGAGTGGTAGACTCAATGTGCTCCTAAATCCAATCAAAATTCTGGCAGGGATTGTTTTCCCAAGGATATTGAGAAATTTTTTTTGTATTTACTTATATGAAAATGCAATATTCCAGCTAAGACATCTTGAGGAAGAAGGAGGATGTCGGAGAACATGAACTATGTAATTTTAAGAATCACTGTAAATTACGCTGAAGCAAATAATGAAGATGTGGGATTAACATGTAAGCAGATGGACCGACATGATTTATGGTGAAGATGCTGCTGATATTTAGGAGAAATAGCTGTCCTGTCCTTCCAGAAATGCCGGAGACATTGTACATCCTTGGTAGAAGAGTGACCGTTCACTGGGAACTCATCTCAAATACAAAAACAAATTCCAGATCACAGGAAGCTTAAGTGGGAGAAAAAATAGCAAAGCTTCTAGAATTAACGTAGAACACTTGTAGTGCCTTGGATTTAGGCAGATTTATTACCCAGCATACAAAAGACTTGACACGTTATAAAATAGAGAGAAAGCCATTGTCAAAATTAAGAACTTCTATTTATCAAGACTCCTGGTAAAAGGGCAAAAAGTCAAACTACAAAAAACAAAGAGACGTTCACAAAATGTGTAAGTGACAAAGAATTTGCAATCAGTGTACATGAAAAATTCTTGAAAAACAAGTTTCTAAAAGTGCATATAATAAGGATATTTATGAAAATATTAAAAGGTGCTCAGTGACGTTATTCATCAGCCAAATAAAAATTAAACAAAATGGTAAGAACAAACATCTAACAGAAAAGCTAAAAATTTTTAAAACTTGAAAATACCAAGCTTTGGCCAAGCTAACGCAAATGTGACCCTCAGATATTGTTCCTAACTGTCTCAACTGGTGCAGTTTGCATGAGTGCCCTTAGAGAAGTTTCCCCAGAACCTGCTAAAGTCGGTCACATTCCAGTGTGTGGTGCAGCAAAATCGTCTTTACTTATATACCCAATCAAAGTAGTGTAGACAGCCGTCAGGAGACAGGGACAAAAGGAGTCTGTACTAGCTTAATTCACAAGAACCCCAGACTTAAAACAATTCAAGTCCCATCGTGGACACCCTGAAGAGCCTCTCTCTCCCTAGGAGAAAGTTGAGAATGAATTGGCCCAAACGCCAGCATCCTCCAGTACTTGAGACTGCGGACCCACAGGCACCCAGACCCAGTGGGGCTCCGAAGCTGTGGGACCTTTCCCCGGTGCCCCACCCGCCTGAGCCTCCCTCTCCTCAGCCTCAAAGCCGGCCAGCATGGTGTAGCATTGTGAGATAATCCAGATAATTGACTTCACCAAGGACTCTGCACGTGGTAAGTGCTAGATAATGTTCTTCAGTACTTTTGTTAGTAATAGTTTGGTAAGGTGTAATATGGCAAATGTTAGATACAAATTTTTGAAAAGAAATAAGTCTCATGCCAACAGTATGTTAAGCACTGTGTAAACAAAGAATCAAACATGAATTCCACTCTCCAGATGCTTAAAGTTCGGTTAGACAGAGGTCAGAAATACAGAGCCCGCTTAGCACACTCAAGACACTGGGTTTAACACCCAGACTCTGGGGGGTGGAAGGTGGGGAGTGCTTAAAGCCAAGCTTTTCAAGTAAAGTTTAAAATATGAAGAGAAATATAATCTTCATCAGAATAACTAGTTTTTCAGTTCAATTTGGCAATTTCTACATGTGGGTATATAAAATCTCATGGCATATATTTTTAAAGGCCATAAATAATCCACTTACTAAATAAAATGATAATAATGAAATTTCAGAATACTAAATGCCTAACAGGCAAGGTAGTAACTACACAAACCTGTAGTATATGCTACTATTATAAAGTCTCTTCACAAATAGAATAGATTTATTTCCTAAAAACTCTACGGCTGAAAACATAGATCTTTGTTTCTATGTCTGTTGTAAGCAAAATGTGAAAATAAAATCCTACAGAAACTACGGACAGTTAGGTTCCAGTGAACTCACACAGAAGCACGAAGTCTTAGACGCTCCCTGGGTCTCCAACCTCAGCGGGACTGGAGGCTGGGCAGTCAGGGGGACAGCGCAGTTGCAAAAGCTGTGTCTCACCACCCCGCCCTCTGCAAATGCCCAGCGAGGGGAAATGTAAGATATATGAGGGGTTGTATTGCTGGGGAAACTTACCCGGAACCCACAGCTGGACAGGTGGGAGGTTTAATGAGGCTCAGAGCTGCAAAGTTTTCAGCCCGTGGTTGGCTGGCGTTTGGGCAGGAACATGGTGCCGGAAGAGCCTGGCAGAGCGGAGCTTCCCCTCCATGGCAGCTGGGAAGCAGGGCACAGGAGAAGAGCACCGGTAGGAGACGAGAGAGACATGGCCTCCAGGGGCACACCCTGAGCGGCCACCCCGTCTTCCCAGGGCTTGCCTAGCAGCACATTTGGCTCTGGACATCAGTGGATCCCACTGATGAACTTAAACCCCCGGGATCTAAGCACCCTCCCGGAGCCTCTCACTCCAGGCAAGCAGACAGTGAGGTTTAACAGTCACAGGACTGATACACACCCATGTTCCCGTGCCTCCTGAGGGCCAAGAGGGCTTCAGGTCCTCTTCTGTGAGCAGCACTGATCTGGGGCATCTCAGAGACTCCAGAACAGCCGTTGAAGTTGGTCAGGGTCACCCAAAGCTGGAAGCAGCCTCGTCCCTCAGATCTGGGGCACAGGAGAATTTCCGCCTCTGTGGAGCCATCTCCAGGGCAGGTACATTCTTCTACTCTTGATTTAAAACAAAGAATTTCCTGTCCTTTACCTCTTGCTAGGCCATCACCAAGCTTCCTCAAAGCCACGTGTGTATATGTCAAAGTGGAAATGGGCACAAAAGATTCAGAATCCCAGTAGACAGCTGGAAAAGGGCTCAGCAGCCCCACTGCGGGAGTAGGAGCAACTCTGGAGAGCAGGTACCTTTGGAAACAGACAGATACCGGGTTTCCTCACTGCTAGACAAGAGGAAGGATTACTTCAACAATGCACTCACACTGACTGCTCTTCGTCACCACAGACCTAGACCTTCAGCTTAGGAAAGAACTCAAGTAAGGCAGGAGGATCACTGGCACCCAGGATTTTGGGGGCAATGTGGCAAATCCTTATCTCTAAAATACCAAACCCAACAATAAAGATGGGAAGAACTAGAACCACCAGGTATGGTGGTGAACCCTTGCATTCCCAGGTACATGGAAGAAGGAGACATGAAGATCTCTTGAGTCTAGAAGTTTGAATTCAGAGCCAGGCTGGGCAGCACTACAGGACCCTGCTTCTAATGGGGAGGATGCAGAAAGAGGTGGAGAGCGTGAAGGAGGGAGAGGGAGAGAGAAAGGAAAAGGGAGAGGAAGGAGGAGAGAGCAAATGAAGGACAAAAATTCACATTTAGCTCCCCCCCATCCAGCCAAAGTGCGGGTTGTACCTGCTGCTTGGCCCAACCACACTCAAACGGAAATGTTTTCCATCAAGATGTTTTAAACCTGTGTAAAGGTACATGAGTGACATGAGTGTATGCCTTGCTGGAATATCCTGGGGCGTTTCTACTGTACAAATTAATGAACTTGAAAACAGAGTTTCATCATTCCAAAATAGCTCATGGACTCCAGCAGTATTTAATTAAAATGGACTGCAAACCATGGGATGGCCATAGGTGTCTGCTGTGGCTTTGGTACTCAATTTAGGGACAGACAACCTCCCTGCCACAGGCAGCTCTGCTGAGGAAAAGTCCTGATGCTGCGGGCGCTGGCGGCCTCCCGGAAGACAGTCCATCTCAGGAAGGAAGAATATTTTATACTTGCCCCTAGATTACCTTAAAAGTCTGTTTTGCACAGCTTTAGAACTGAGAAAAGGAGGCTGCCAACCTACCCCTCCCACCGATGAAGAGAATACTACTGAAATCAAGGATCATCTCCACTTAACACAGGAGCTTAATGTTGAATGACAGAAAGCAGACACACAGCTTCAATATTGCATGGTTTCCCTGACACGAGGCAGCCAAATTACAAACAAAGAGCAAAAAACATGCAGATAACAGGAAGTAGGGAGATGGACCTTTCTCAAAGAATACGGGGACCAAGAGATGGAGGGAGGAGGAGGAAGGGAAGAGAGGAAATGTAAAAGGTACTATGACATGCAGTGTACGCACACCAACTCCACACAGGCAATATAATCATCTCACACAGCAAACATGGACTAATAAAAATTAAAGATGCAAGAAAAAAGTGGACAAGTCAAATTGGACTTAAAAGCAAAGTGGCACTTCCTGGTCTTAGAGGAGATCACAGAGGAAGGCAGGTGCAGGTGGAGACAGGCATAAACCCTCCTGTAAACAGCGCTCGGCCCAGAATCCCAGGTCAGCGAGTCCTCAGGGCTGTGGCTCGGAAACACAATCAGCTATTTTAAACTGATGTCTCAGTTTTCAAAGAAGGGATTTTTTAAATGACACATAATGCTTGTAAGTCCTTATGGGATAAAGTGATGTTTTTATATATGCGAATGTTGTGCAATCATCAAATACTCAAAGAATAATTTTAGTCAAACAAAATATTGGTTGGCATGAAGCAAAATACTTCGAAGGCAGGCTGCCCTTTGTGTGTTAGGAATATATGAAGAGAATCAATAAGTGAGGAACACTGAAATTCTCGAATCGAATGAGCCAGGCGAAGACTTGCTTCCTTTTGCTCCTGTGGAACAAGAAGAGCAAAATCACCCGGGGGACACTTAGATGAAAGTCAAATGAACAGGCCACTCAGAGAGAAAAGAGGTCTCCTCATAAAATCCCTTTCCACCATTTAATTCTTACTGACCAAGACAGTTAGTTCCCCAAAGATGCACTGTGTCTGAGTCCACTCACCGCTTCTCTTGTGTATAAAGGGGGGAGAGGTGACTAAACGAAAGTAACAGAGGAAGTGTGGCAGATGACACCATCGCCGTGACACAGGGGAGCCATAACGCGGAAGTGTGTTTTGGTCTGTAGATGTGAGCTTCAGGATTAAAGCCGCAGATTTTCTTTTTAGTAGAGGGCCCTGTCTCTCTCTGCTGAAATACATCAACTGACTCATCTTTCTCTCTTTCCAACTGCACAGATGTTGCACAATTGCACTGACTGCCTCCCTGTCAAATTGGAATTGGATCCGCTCCACCGGCAAACCTGTCTTCACAATGATCTTCCCAAGCCGGTGTGCTGCCTAATCTTACATTTTATCCATAGAGCTGCACAGCCCTGCTAATTTCCAATTAATAGGTCTATTACCCTTAATCTCGACTCCTTCCTGGGAGAAGCCCCAAGTTAATTCTTCACCGCAGAGGTCCCAGGTAGGCACGCAAGCACAGGAAGCAGTACAAAGACAGGCTGAAAGAAGTGTCTCTGGTGGAGCACGGAGAGCAGTCCCTGTCCTCCCTCACTGCGGTACGTCCTCACCAGTGCTCCAAGCATCTGACAAACAAGCCCAAAAGGCTGCAGGAAACACAGGCCAGCTACCACTCCACACCCACAGGCCATTTTGAAAATTGTGTTTTCATTGCAGAATTGGGACAGTGACGCAGTGGAAGGAATCCAGATTTGCTGGCAAATCCAACATTTTCAACTTCAAGCTCTGTGACCTTGGAAAGTTGTACACTCCCCTAGGGCTCAATTTCAGCTCCAGTGAAACAGTGATAAATATTTATCTTACAAGGTTACTGGGAGGATTGGAAATATATGTGGCAATATACCTGTCTCGTAATAGGCATAAAATAGGCAGCTAGTATTTTTAATGCACCCGCTCCAGTTAACTACTGTGGCATAACAACCTCCATCAGCTTAAGACTTAGCTCGCTCGTTGTTTCTCCTGAAATTTGTGGCTGGGGTTTCGGAAGAAGTCCCGGTGAATGATGACATCAAGCAGTTTTGACCTGATGACCAGAGGGCAAGGCTCAGATGCCTACCTGCTGACGTGGCTGACACCTGGGTGTGAAGATCTGGGCAACCAGGAGTCCGTGGTGTGGCCACAAAAGTGCATTGCTCAGCTCTAGTGCAAGAAAAACTGCTGCAGTTGAAACCCAGCTGCTCTTCTTGGAGTCTCGCTGCCCTGGGCTGTTTCCTGGCCTTGACTCAGCTCAGCAGGGATGCTAGAGCCAGATGCAAACTGCAGAACTCTCCAAGGGGAAAGCTCTGCTAGGACCACCTCCTCCTCAACTCAGCTGAGACTCTCAGCATGTGCCCTGGTCTGACACACTCCCTGTCTAATCTTCTCCCTTCTTTCACAAATGCCGATCGGCATCATGGTCTAATTTTAGGCTTGTGCTTAAAAGCCAGCACAGCATTGTGGTCCAAAGTCTCTACCTGCCTCGTCTTGCTGTGCACTGACCCCCTTAGCTTCACAGTCATCTTCCCTAATAAACGTCTTGCTGGTCTAATACAATCTTGACCTCTGCTTCAAGGAGGACCCAAACTAACACAGCCAGTGCTAGAGATAAAAACGGTAAGAGTGCAGGGGATGAGTTCCACTATTGCCATCTGGTAAGGGTGACCCCACATAAAGTGGAAGGAATGACAACGATAACTCCTTACTTCCTCAGGGGCTCATCAAGTGAGAACTGGAAACCAAGCAGGTGGAGGAGGCTGCCCGAGCCCGTGTGACTCGGACTTTGGAGAGATGCAGCAGTACAAGTCTCCAGGAACGCTGGGTGTATTGACACGTTGCAAAGAGACAAGGGGAATCCAAGAGAATAAAACAGGTAAAGGCTAAGTGGGAGAACTAGAGAGACTCTGGGGGAAAGATGGGATGAAACTTAGAGACAAGCGGCTCTGAGAAAGGTCGGTCTCACTGTCAAAACAGCATGCGCAATTTGATATATTTGTGGGTGCAGTCATCAAAACACGTCTATCCCCTACCCTCGGCCCCCGGTCTCATTCACATAAAACCACTAAAAAGCTGTTGAAGGTGCAATTCTCCAGTGATAACTCTTTCAGAAAATGGTCTGCCTCCATGTGCAGACCAAGAACTAACTGCAAAATGTGCCTGAAAATAGAACTGTAGTAAATATTCCCATTCTGACATCACAGACGGTTGCTGGGTGCTGGATCTGGGATTTTATTTTGCCTGACTTACCATTACCCTGTTGATGCTCACAGGTCCTAGGAGGAGGCGTGAGGCTCTGGGGCAGACACACAAACAGCACAGGAGGAGAAGCAGCGCCACCACATCCATGGCAGTTCTCCTTGTCTCCAAGAGGCAGAGGATGGGACACCAACCAAATGGGTGCGACCCGTGGGGGCCTGCACCTAGACTGAGTTTACAGAAAGCTTCGCTCTTTCAGGAAGATGCACACGAGTACTCTTCATCCCAGGGAGAGACGTTCCTCGCCCTTCACAGCTGCTCACCACTAGACAGCTCTAGTAACAGCCCAAATAAACAGAAGCTGTGGAGTCCAAGATGCAGAGGACACATGTCCCACACACTGGTCCTTATGCATGTGAGTCCAGCAGGCACCCCCTCCTGCCCTCAGGGTGCTCAGTCCCTTCTCTGTGGTGCTCTCCACCTCTGAGATCCAGCCTCTCGGCCCCTGCAGCGTCCACTCCCAAGGCCACCCTCAGCAACACAACAAAGGAACAGTGCTTTCTACCTGAGACCGCTCGGCCTGCTTCCTGCAGACAGCAGCTTGGGGAAATGACACGAAGACCAATTTTCACTTTGTGTTTTCTGTATCTTATTTTGTCCCCTGCTGGGGGACTGCACAAACTTCTATAAATCCTCTTCTATAAATCCTAAACCTTTAAAATCTTTGTGGGTTTTCTATAAATCCTACTGAGATTTATTGCGTGGGATAAAATCCTCAGCCACAAACTTCTTCAAGAAAATCCCTCTACATTTTGGGCTCCTGGTTACCGAGGGACAATACCAGTAAGAGTCTTAGAAGTCGGTAGTGTAATTAGAAAGATCTAGCTGGGAATAGTGGTGCATGC
Organism: Dolichotis patagonum; assembly: GCA_004027295.1. Lineage (NCBI taxonomy): Eukaryota > Metazoa > Chordata > Mammalia > Rodentia > Caviidae > Dolichotis > Dolichotis patagonum. The sequence goes on from PVJX010006809.1 coordinate 48,332, forward strand.
CTATAATGTAAGCCTTCAGAAGGCTGAGGCAGGAGGATCACCATAAATTCAAGGCCAGCCTGGGTTGCATAGTGAGTTCAAGGCCAGCCTGAACTGCATAGTGAGATCCTGCCTCAAACAAAAACAAAAGCACTTTATCTGTTTTAAAATTTTCTAATCTTAGAGGTTCTCATAACTCTGCTTGGATTTGATCTTAGTGTTTTTGACCTTTTAAATTTGAAAAACGTTTGCAGATTGAAAAAAATCTTTTCTGGACTCATGACCTTTACTGTAAAATCCATTTAGAACTTTTATATTTTTTTCCACCCTAATAAAGGCCACTGTTTTGCTAACTTTGCCCTCACTGTACAGCTAAGGTCTCCGCCACTGTTCACTTTCCTTCAGCTTCCGCTGGCAGCTTCCTGCAGGTCTCTGTCTCCCATAAAAAGCCTCCTGTGCCCCTTGGGTCTTCTCTGGCAGTCCCACAAGGCCCATCCAGCATCCACAGAGACCTGTCTCAGGTCTAGCATCTTGTTTTGGTTGTTTCAGCAGATCCCTACTTCCAGATACTAAGTTCTGCTCCCAGTTAATACTGCAGCATAAAAAAGACAGTAAAGTTTAAAAGAGCAAAAATCATTTTCTTGTCCGCCACAGCTTTCATGGGTCAGGGATTTGGAAAGGGCTCGGCTGGACCATTCCCACCGCAGTTCTCTTCCTGGGGAATTAGAGCCCAGGCAGCTGGCACAGCTGAGAACGGGCACTGTTTAGCTGGGATCTGACTCAGGGTTCTCTGGAGAAACGGCACCAAGAGGTGATGGCTCTGCATGGATTTCCATTTGATAGGCTTTCTCTTCCAAATATCACAGCTTAGCTTAGGCTACTGAAAACCTGCTCAGAGCACTTACAATTAACCTTTAGCTGGGAAAATCATCAAACACAGAACCAGTCTCACAATAAAGAGTTGGCTGTCTCATAGAGTTTACTGACCCCCTCCATGCAAAACATGCACAGTCCACTGTGCAGCATTGGTCATTTACACTTGTGATCATGTGGCTGGCTGGGCCCATGCTGCTGCCCAGTCCCTCCAGAGAATATTCTGGCACGAAGCAAAATTCAAAATTCTACCTACAGTGTCTGAAGGATGTGTATAGTTTTAGGCACCATCATAAAGTTAAAAAAAATCCACAGTAAGCCATGCACCAACTACGTATGAAAGAAATGGATCGTGAGAATTGGATCCCACCATCTGGGAGGAAAGATATCCCTGCAACATGATGTCCACAGCTGGAGACCCTGGCAGGCCAGCGACGTTACCCATTCCAAGGCCAGCGTCCAGAGGACACAGGAGCTGGGCTGTAAGGCCCAGAGCTAGAGGTTGCGAGGATGAGGAGCAACGACAGCTGGGGTGGAGAAGATGGTGTGTGAGCCAGGGGGAGCACTAGCTCTCTGTCCTCTCCCTGCTGTTCTGCTCTGTCCTCAGTAGACTGAGCAACACTAGTACATCAGTCAGGGCAAACTCCCACGGCTCTGTCTGCTCATGCAAATGTTAATTTCTTCTGAAATTCCCTAAAAGACACCCCAGAAATACTGTTTGCCAGTTTTCTGGTTTTCCCTTAGCTCAACCAAGTTGACACAGAAAGTTACCAACCACACAATGCATTGCTGTTCCAGGGGTCTTCATGGTATCACCATGTTGCTCTGTTTGTGAATTGCTTTGGTCTCCCTCATCACTACCAGGACTCTTTAGGTGTGACGTGGAGCTCCAAAGCTATATTCCCATTCATAATATGAAAGTTGCATGGTCCTTTTGTAAAATGCAACCTCAGAATCCATGCATTGTCACTTCTACATTTTTTGTTGGCAGGCACATCATAAACGGACTCCAGAGGAAGAGAATGAGACCTTAGTTCAAGTACAGAGGTAACAGAAATGCATAGAGGGTGAAAATCATTCTTGACAGCATCTCTGGAAAGCAAACTCTGACAGAGCACCTGGCTTTCCAGGGGCCAACGAGCTTGACAGTTCCAAAACGTAGCCCAATTCTAAATTTAAGTGTTAAGATTAGCTGAAATGTATAGATATGTCAGTTACTCAAATAATGGTTGAACTATCAAAACTGAAATAAAATTACTTCACATAAAGCTCACATAAGATTATTGCTATTGTAATAGAACATTTATTCACTTGGATATTTAGAAGAAAAATGGCAGAATTACAGCTAGCTAATAGGTAATTTTACATATTAAAAAGCCAGCTGAAGCTTGATAAGATGTTTAAAATGTGAGTATTAAAAGTTGCTGTTGTTACCATTGAGGAATAATAAAACATTGCAATAGTAATCTCTATTCTGCACCTATGGCTGTGATCTCACTGCCATTAAATATTATTTTTATTCATCTCTTGTGCTATCATTATTACCATTTCTTTTACAGAGAGAGGCGATTCCAGTTCTCTCCTTAATTCATCCTTGTCCACTTCATTTTATCAGCCTATGGTTTAGCTCATTCTTTATATTTACCAGTTAACAGATGGCATCAGCATTAACCAGTTACTCAAAATGGACGTTCAGGGTTTTCTTCAACATCTCCAACTCCTTACTAACAACCTACCATGGCTTGTATCAGACGTCCCCCCGAAGCTTCATGTGGGCAGAGTCAGCCCTTGGGGGAATGAATGGCTTAGCCCTCTGATTGGTCCAGCCTAGTTCTGGTTACAGACAACAGACTTACTGAAGAACAAGGCCCACCTTGGCTGTAACGCCAACCAATAGGCTTGTGGACAGGATGTAAAAAAATTAGAAAAGGAAGGAAGCCTCCCTGCTTGTTGCCTGTATGCCATGGACTGTTTCCTTCCTGCCATGCCACCCTCCCTTGGAGCCAGACCTCTATGGAGTGAGATCTTTTTCTTCCCTGAGTTTTGTTCTAATCAAGGGGTACATGAAGAAAACTTCTCTTTAGCTGACAATAATAGAATTTAAAAGACTCTTACTTCATTTCAGATGTCTCACCTATGAAATTCAGTGGTCTAACTGGGAACAAATGACCCACAGGACTAAATCAGACTGTAGAGGTTGAAGACTGTGTTTAGTGTGGAAGAGTTGAAGCAGGAGTTGAAACCACAATTTTACATCTGCTACATTTACTTTAAAAACATTCTTCTTAAGTGCAGTAGAAACCACAGAGAAACTGAGTATGATAGAGTTTATGAAGCTGAACACCATGGCAGTCACACAATTTTTCCCTCTAAGGCTGACTTCTAGCAATTTTTATAAATACATTTTAAATAAATTTTATATTCAAATGCATGTAGCATTCATTTTTCCCATTTTAATACTGGATCATGATCTTTGTTAATGTTTGCGTTCATATATGCAAAGGTATTATCTGTCTGGTAATAGATACAGTTGATAAATACAACTTAAAATATCATCGTGATGTTTTATGAATTAATGACTGCAGAGCAATTTTTAAAAGAGTATTCTGACCAGGCACGTTGGTCCCTGCCTGTAATCCCAGCTACCTTGAAGGCTGAGGCAGGAAGATGACAACTTCAGATCCAGCCTGCATAATTCTACAATTTAGCAAGACCTGCTTCAAAATAAAAAGGGCTCATGGTGCAGTTCACTGTGAAGTCTCCTAATTCTAACCTAATTCTCATGCCAACCCACTCTGCCTCACCCAGGATACAAGCCATCCGTTTCACCAAACGACACGCGCTGCTCCCCAGCAGCTGCTTAACCCCTGCACAGCATCACAGGCCTGTGTACCAGGGCTTGGTGCTGCCTGCAGCTTCAGGCACTCACTAAGCGTATTCACCAATAGGCAGAACGCCGTGCTATTCCTTCTCCCTAAAATCTGTCTGCTTTACCCCAGGAGCTGACATAATCTTACTTACCTACCTCATCTGACTAAAACATGAAGCTTTTGTTGATAAGGCAGACATAATTAATTCTGGGACATTTCCATCATCTACTAGCATAACATTTAAGCCTAGATCATAGAGAATATTAAACACAATGCCCAGAGACTGCCCTTGAGATATTTTGAACCTAACTCCAAAGATTCTAGGTCTAGGGAACCTAACTAGCTCTGGGAACTGGTACCTACTCCAATGTGTATTTTCTAAGACCACCGAAGAAAGAGATTCAGCAACCACTCAGCCGAGAGGCTGCTAAGGTCCACTGCTCACACTTTGGCAGCAAAATAATAGATATTTCTGAAACTTGAAAAGATAAAGGAGTGAATATACTGATTTGCCTAAATAAAGCACATTAACTTAGGCATGAAACTAAAAAGAAAAGTGAATTTTCACACATATGGCACATAAAATAATATATAATGTGTAAAGTGTAATACCTGATTAAAATTATATTTAATTTATATGTAAACAATATAAATACAAATTATCATGCAAAATATAAAAAGCTATCTTTAAAATTATTGTTTTAATAGATCTCATTTGATCATTGAAGCTACTGAAACTCAATATGAATCTCATGCTGAACAAACCTGGAGTAACTGACAGAACTAGAATTGGAACCGGGCCTTCTGACATGATGGTTTAATGTTTCTGTCATTTCTCTGTGCTGTCACCAGTACAGAGTATGACCAGGAACTGGGCAAAAAACTGGACAGATGTGAGTCCATTTTCAAAAGGAGCCAAGAGCTGACAGACGATTGCAGGAATTAGGTAGAAAGCAAGAGATAGCTTACGCACTGCATAATGTTCACCACATGGCTGGTCCCTGATCAGGAAGTGGGTGAGATCCTGAAAACAGGTTTCCCAGTTCGTCATGTGAAAGCAAGTGAGAGTCACCAGTGGACACCAAATGGGAAAGAGGCAGATGATTTTCAAAGGGAGAAGCAATCACCGAAGCAAATAGATTATATCCTTTGTGGAGGCCTCCTCAGGTATACAGGGCACTGGGGTTTTGAAGTAAAACATGATTTAGCTCGACCTTACCCTGCAAATTTAATCAAAAAACAGGTTTGGAAGGCAACTACTATCAGAGTAAAAAAGATCTTTTCGCTACTTCCTAAAGAAAATAGTAGATATTAATGTAACATAAAAGATAATAAAGTTTAAAGCAGTACAAAAACTGAAATCGTTATGCAAACTATGGCTGAATTCAATCCGATTCTAGTTAGGATGGTTTTGTTTCTATATACAATATGAGTGGATGAGATAATAAGAATCTCAGAGGGACCAAAAGAAACCAGGGAAAAGAAAAGGGCCAACACGCAATGTGTGTACATGCCAATTCCACACAATGAATGCATTTAAGTATCAAAAACATATACTAATAAATTTTTCACAAATTGTTTTTTAAAATTTCTTAAGTGTATCAAGTATCCAAGGAGCTGACCCTGCATCAAAATGAAAGAGAGAAAGAAAGATTTTTTTTTTGCATATACATTGTTTGAACCACTGTACCGTGGCCTTGTCAAAAATGAAGAAATTACAGAGTGTTAACATAGCAGGATGTAATTGCATTGCAAACTTATGTTCAAAGTTAAAAGTTAGCAAAGCATTTTTTTATACAATAATACAATAAAAAAGAAAGAAAGAAGAAAAGGGGGAAAGAAAAAAGGAGAGAGGGCAGAAAGAGAGAAAGGACATGGTGGGAGGGAAGGAGAGAGAGGGAGAGGAAAAAAAGAGAGAGAAATCTAACCTTTTAGTTTAATCTAACTTTTATGTCATGATAATCATAATTAAACTATCAATGCATGTATACAACTAATTAGTGAACTACAATAAGATATAAAGTGAAGCAAAAGACAACTGACTAATGATTTAAAAAGCATTAGTGTTACAAGGTTAAATATAGCAAATATGGAAATTGCGTAAAAAAAATAAAAAGAAGCAAAAACTTTGATGACTGTCAAACTGCTAGAGTCCTTCCAAACTATATGAACAGACAGTTTGGGATCCTCGTTGAAGTGTGCTACAATGAAGAGCTAGATCCCTGCTTCACAATGGCTAAAAGCAAACTAAAAGCCAAGAATTTATTTTCTAGATATTTAAAATATTTATTTTCTAGAGCTCCTCTATGAGGAATAGAGTCACTGTAAACTCTATTCCTTTGCATAGCTGCTCTAAGTGTTTGACCCAACAAGAAATAATTTTAACCTCAACAAAACAACCTCTGTTAAAGATCTTGGGTGTGCGCCTTCCAGTGTCAAGCTCTGGGGGAGAAGAGCAGGGCAAGAAGGCCACAGCCCAGGAGGCAGGAATCAGTCACGCCCTGCGATCGTGGCCCCTGGCTTTCTGGTACACTGTTCAGAGCTCATCACATTCAGTTTCATGAAAAAGCATCAGAGAAAGTGAACAAGAGGGCATCCAGCTGCCTTGGAAATCTGTAGACCATGAGCCCCAAAGCTCTCACAGATGTCTAAGCCCAGGAATGCTCATGCGAAGGCAACAGAAATGCCAAAATGACACCCAGGTTTTATCATTAGACAGGATCTGACAAGCAATAAAAATGTCAGGCCTCAAAGAGTCAGAGAAGGAGATTTTTATGGGGTAACAAGAGAAGGTACAGAGGTACAGAACTTGGCTGTCTTTGTTTGGTTCTTACAATGTGCATCACAGTAGCCAGCTACGCATCACCTGAACAGGCATTTCTGGGAAACAGAAATAACAGGAACTGAACAGGAACTGTCACCTGGATGGGTAAAAAACACTGGTGGCCAAGGGCATTTTCTGCTACACTCAGACCCCTGCTATGAGATGCCACAGTCCTGTCACACAGCCCATGAACAACCTCCAGTGTTATGTCATTTCTATACTGCTTATAATACCTAACACGATGTGAACACTTTGTAAATAGATGTTCATCTGTTACATTGTCAACCTGTCCAATGCTTAGAGAAGAATGACAAGAAAAATTTGCCAATGTTCAGAACAGATGAAATTAAAAAAAAATTTTCTTGACATGTGGTTGGTTGAATCTGCAGATACTGAATCTGTGCCCACCCAAGGTTGATGAGCACATTGCAGTATCGTACCTATCTCTCATCGTATGGCTAACCAGGAGCATCTGTCTTCCCACAGTAGTTGTCATTTCTCAGCATGTTCCGTTATGTTTGTGGCCAGATCAGGGCTCTTGAAAATGGCATGGAATAAGGAGACAGACACCCGCTCTCCTGCTCTTAGGTGCTTCGTGTAGGTGCCCCACCAGCTCGAGAGACAAATGCACTTTCTATGCCATTCAGTGCCAGGTGGAGCTCACCTTACCACGAGGCGACCAGGAAGCTGCTAGTCCTACTTCCTGCCACCGCAGCACGTACTCCCACTCTGTGAACCCTCCCTTACAAACCTCTTCCCCATGACACCTCTCTGGTGGTTATTGGACAATGGGGACACTGTGTGACAGAGGACAGAGCAGTCAGTTAAGAGATGGGCTCCAGGGTACAAAACTTTGGTCCAGAGTAAGATTCCAGCCCTGAGCTTTCAAACCATACTGCTAACCCATCGTTACCACCTTCAATGGTTTCTTTTTTTAAAATTTTGTTTAATTTCCAAAGGAGGAAAAATTGTGTGTATCTCATAGAATTAGGCCAAAAATGAATTTTCTAAAGCCCGCCTGAAATACTTTAGCATCTTGCCTGAAATAAGTGCTTGATAAATGTTCATTATTTTTATTAGTATCATTCACAAAAAGATTCCAGCTCTCAAAATATATTTAGCCTAAAATCCATCATTATCATCAACCATTGACTGACTATCCACCAGTTGTGAAACACTTGATCGGAGTCAGGGTCTTTTTTAGGGGACTTATGTGGGAAACAAATGCAAATCTGCCCTTAGAGGTGATTATAGTCTGGCACTAGTGTCTGCCTAAGGTTCACCCTTAAAGAAAAAACACACTCAAAGAAGATTTAAAAAACATTAGCTGACTCATTACTATGAATGAAAATAAACAGCATATATTTACAGGTTAAAAAAAGAAAATATTTGTGCTTAAAATAACACCTCAAACAAGCCCTAAGTGTTCTCTCCCCTCCTGTTGATTTTCTTGGGAGTGATTCTGTGGTACAAAGAACATAAACACCCTCCAGGATGTAAGATATGACCTGAGCTGCAGAATCTCACATTTACTGTTTGTCCTGCATTGGTATCTGCTGTCCGTTTGAAGAAAATATTTACAGATGTTTAATATTTAACATGTTCTTGACAGGTCTCCCACTCTAGGATTTCATGGGTTACTGAGCTACAAGTGATTTTTTATATTGTCTGGATGTGCTGACACATCAAGTGCATGTCAGCACCTGACATCAGAATCATAACTGCTAATCAGTCGCTTGGCACACTTTTGCACCCAGCTGTAATACAGCTCATCACTCAGTTTTACTCTGGTGAAAAAAAGAGACTAGTTTTTCACTCTCTCTTATTTCATTATTTATCCAGGTGAATACATTGACTTCTTTGACCAAAGGAAATAGATTCAGCACTAATTCCAATCGTCATTACTTTGTTTTTATTTTCGGATAATTACACAGAGAAGGAACACACATACAGAAGAAAGATCATAAGGCTGAAGAGAAATATAATGAAAATTCAAATGAGAAGTAAGGCAGTAACGGCGACATGAATTCCAAGGATGGAAAGACCTCCAGGCCTGTCTGAATGGCAGCCTAGTCTTGAGATAAGAGGTCTTCCATAATGTCTCCTAACTTGTCCGAGTGGCCAATTTGTCAAGAGTCACAGTCACTCTCTGAATTAGTCTGACTCAAAAAGAAAACCATAAAAATGTTTCCTGGCATTCAAAGCCCTGGCAGATGGTACACCTATCTATATGCGCAGTAACATGAGCTGATATGTGCTTGTGGGAAATGAGCCTTACAAAGTGACGTACTCCGCGGAGGCCTTCCAGTAGTGCAATGCTCACTTAGACTCATTTCTTTGATACATCAAACATGGGTTTCTATACTTTTTATGAAACAGCAATATCTTTTCCTTAAAAGTTAAGATAATGACCTAGAAATCTTTCAGACTCACAAAATATCTCAATTGAAAATACAAAATAATAATAATATGCATGAAGGAGATATATCTAAAATTGCACTGAGGCCCTCATTAGCAAAAAATTACACAAATAATCTGTCATGAATATTAATTTTTCCTTCTAGAATACTCCTCTAAACGGAGCTCTTTATTTCATCATTCCTCCTCTGATCACCCACGAATCGAAATCTCCTTCCCCAAAAGTCGCTTGACATTTATGTTCGTGTCATTCCCTGTGCCTTATGGAGCCAGCTCTGCTCACAGGCCTCTGACTGAAGAAACGTTCCGACGTGACTCGAATGAGCAAAAGGGATCTGGCCCAGTTTGATGCGACATAAGCCACGCAGCACATTACAGATAAATTCCCCCCACTGTGAGCTTTTGCTCACTAAAGGGAGGGTCATGTAAATGATTACACGAATGTGGCAATGAAAAAGCCTGGCAGACACGGCCACCACCATATTAATTTTCTCTTCCCTAAAATGGTATTTTATATCCTTCCAATCATGCGGACACAAGAGAAGTCACTCAAACACAAATGACAGAGTACCTCAGTCTAGATGATGAAGTTAACAGGCCACATCTAGAGACATGAGCAAGGGTAAGCAGCCAAGATTTTAAACATCAGTCATGGGAACCTTTCCATCTTGAATCCTCTAGTCCAGAGAGCAAAACCTTTTCTACCATGAATGCTGAGCCACAGCTCCCAAATGTGTCTGTTAAGTTATAAGATATTAGAAAACTAACGATGACCACAGTCAAAGACCTAGCTTCTCTAACTCTTGTTTGCTTAGACCTGGGTTAGTAAATCATTCCCTGGAAGTCTTGGTAAGCCAGGCACATGGAAACATTTATTTATCCCAGTAGCAAATGCTGGAAATATACCTGGCCGGAGTCCTGAGTGACAAGGCCAGTGCAGGCTGGGCTGGGCTGGGCTGGACCTGCTTGCCGTGGAGCTCTGGACGGGCACATCCTGGAGGAGCCAGGTTGGAGAGAGAGACAGCTCAGAGAGGAGGAGTGAGGGGGAAATGCCTTCATAGCAACTTCACAGAGCGTTTCTACCGACCTCTACAGAGGTGTCTGCCTCAACACACCATAAACAAACAAACAAAAATGACGTAGGTGATGAAGATGGTGTCAAAAACTGTGGCAAGACCCTAATCAGCCTAATTATTTTAAGATATAAAGCACTAACATTGGTGAAGTGTACTGATGCTAATGCATAATAGATACCTCTATTGTTCCCATGGTACAGATGAGGAAACTAACTCTTCACAGGGTGTCGCTTGGCTCAGAACCACTCACAGCAGGGCACACACGAAGGCCCCGCTCTTCAGAGAGGAAGCCAGCAGCTCTCTCGGCTGTGAAACTCACAAGCCATGGACACATTTGTTGACGGATGTAGTAAGTGCCCGATAACTATTAGTTCTCTTGATTCTGGGTCACCATTAACTACCACCCTAACTTGCTCACCTGATCTCAGCCCTCAGCTGAGGATTCCTCTAGTCCTGGTTCTAGCTCTCACCTCCTGATGCTTCTTTGCTCCCTTTCCCATCTCCAGAGAAACTTTTTGCATCGTTTCATGTGGCCCAGCTTTCCCTCCGCCCCGATGTGCATCCCCAGTCAGCTGATGCCACAGGTGCTGAGACGCTGGGTAGAGATGCCCAGCAAAACCCCACCTCGTTCGCTTTCATTTGCACACCTGCAGTGGAGCATGGGCTCTCAAGCTGGCCACAGGCTTTGCTTTGCCCCTTGTCACCCACTGCTCGTGCCCATTTATCGAAGCATGTTTCTTGTTGCCTCCCCGAAGGCACTGGACCCAGTGAAGTTTTACGCTTCCACTCCTGTAGCATTTCTTCTTATGTCCTATTAAGGAATCCAGGGGCACAGAGCTCTGTCTCCTGCCTAATGACACGCAGGGTCTCTGCTCAAACAGACAGCGCTTGCCCCCTGATGATGCTCTTGGTGTCTGATCCTCTGCTGCCCTCTAAGGGCTTCTGTTCACTCTGTCTACTGGCCCGGCTACATGGCTACTCAAAACCATGAGGAATCTCTACCCCAACCTCCTGGGGCAGTGTTCTGAGCATACCCAGGTCTAACTGCAGAGTCTCCAGTCGTAAAGATGTCTTTGAAACATCAAACGTCCACCCATCCTACAAGTTCCCCTTCTTGTGCAGCTAATCTTGCCCCTTAGAACACATGCTTGCTGACCTGTTTATCATCTGCACCATGTGGGCTGCAGAGGAGCAGCACCGGGACCAGAGGGAGGGACCCAGGGTGCTCCCTAGACTGAGGAAACCTGCACTGGCGCAAGCTTGACTAAGCACGTGCAGTGGGAAGAGCGTGAGTGTCTGGGCTCAGCTGGCTGAAAAATAAATCAGGACAGGCAGGCATGGCAGGAGGAAGAAAGTGTGGGATGGAACACTGGGACGCACGCTAGGTCTGATCGCCAGGGACCACACTAAGAAGCTGACCCTCCGCCCTAAGGACACCGAAGATCAGCACCGTGACTACGACTAGGTCACACCTTGGAGAGATCACTCAGGGCCCGCAGCAACCAGGCAAGGGAAGGGGGTCACCTACCCCAGAGTGAAGATGCAGAGAAGGGCGCGGAGCTGGAGAGACTGGGGAGGGAGGTGGTGGGGCGGAAAGGAGTCACAGAGGAGCCGGTTTCTGTTTCAGGATGATTCAGCACATATGGAGATAGAGTCAGCTGAGGTCAGTATCACAGCATGGACACAGAAACCATAAAAGAAAAAACATGAACTAAACTCAAACAAAACTTAAGATTTCAGTTCTTTGAAAAACACTGATCAGAAAACAAAAAGGCAAGCCACAGACTGACTGCAAATATTCACAGCAGACACCTGAGAAGCGATTTGCTTCCAAGATATACAGAGAACTTTTAGAACTCAAGGAAACAAACAAGTCAATGAGAAAACAGACAAGTACTGGAACAGGCACCTCCCGAAAGGACAGGTACTTCCACATCCAGACGCATAAATACACATGAGAGGACGCTCAGTAGCTCAGATATCAGAGCGTGCAGGGAAGACCACGGCGCGGTGACGCTGCGCAGCCCCGCAGCAGCGGATCGTAACACGTGACGGGGATGCAGGCTTGGAGCACGTGGAAACTCATGTTTTACAGAAGAAATACAAAATGATACAGCCTCTTCGGAAAACAGTCTCACGGGTTTCTTTTTAATAAAGTAATATATGCATGTCCAGCAATTTGCTAGGTATTCCCCTCCCCCAAATAAGATGCTCTCACTCGAGGAGCTGTAGACACTCAAAACACCTTCATTCAGAACGGCGGACCGCTCCAGTGGCCCACGTTCCACGTACCAGTGAACAGGAGTGACCTGCTGACCTGCCCGAGAGCGTGCAGTGCAGAGGCACCGGCGGGGCCTCGGGGGCTGTGCCCGGAAGTGAGCACTGTGTAGGATTCCCACCATGTGAAACTTGTACCATGACAACTCTGCTGTATGGTTTCAGGAAACAGAGGGTAGGCGCCTGGTGGAACTGATTAAGAAAAAGGGACAGAAGGGAAGCTCGCAGGCAGGGGGATGTTTGTGTTGATTGTAGTGATGTTTACACGGATTTAGTTTCATTACAATCCCTCTATATTCTCTTGAAGAGTGTTTTATCAAGTCAGTAAAGTTGGCTTGGAACAAGCAGACAGACTTGCCAATGTGAAAAGCCACCATCAACAACTCATGAAGTCACCACAGACGACCTGTGCCTTACCAACCTCGCCGGATGAAGAGCCTTTTAGACTGAACTCTAATAACTGCTCACCGTGACACGCTGTCAACACAGTCGCGAACAACAGAAATAACCCCCGAATATTTTTATTTAAATTAGCGTGTGGTACAGACACTGAGGCCCCTTCAACTAACGGAAAGTATCCATTCATGACAACTGTTACGGAATCTCTGCACTCGTTAAACTTGCACATACATTTCATCCTTAGTGATAAACAGCAAGTCTGAGTCATCACAAAAAGCGAAGACAATAACAAATTGATGTGGCAGAATGAAAAAGCAGCTGTGCCAATGATCAGTGGTAACACAACCACTAAACAGCTGCTCAGCCCTTTCCAGAACCAGCCTTAGACTTGGCAACATCTTCCCGAGCGTTCTCTCTTGGCTTGGGACCATCTGTCATTTGGCAGATACGCTGGATCCCAAGACATCTATATTCAACTGCCACTTCTCAAACCCTGGAGTGTGGACTAATTCTAGACAAGGCCATGGTGGTCTATTTTAATATCTTGTTTTTCTTGAGTCTCATTTAAATCTCTATCACATCAGGGAAACATTCAGAAAATTTCAGTAGTAAATGCAGCAGGGAAGGTTTCCTTAACTTATACAAGCTTTTAGATGCAATTCAATAAATTTTCAAGCCTTGCGAAGAAGGAGACTATCATATAATTTCCACTGGTTGATAATGAAAATTCCCTGAGAATTCAGCTGAATTCAGAAGACTCATCTATTTTGAGCATCTGTAAGTCTGTTTTCCTTGGCTATATTTTGACTTCGGTCTTGAATATAATAATACTTTAATTAGCTATGGTCATATTTAGATATTATTCTCCTGACTTCCAAATTTTATATATTACATATGAGAAAAAGAAACAAAATTCTATTTCTTGATCTTTGAAATAGCCAAGAATACCCAGCTAATTTCCAAATCCATTTCCTCAGTTGAGTAGGGGATGAAAATGAAATGGAACCAGCTTGCTGAGCTGAATAGAGAAAGTTCAGGACTGAGATGAGGAGCTAAATTATCATCTCCAATAGATCACAGCAACAAGTTCACAGGCAGCCAGGGAAACGCTATCCTTTATACCTTCCTATTGAACTCCTACCGAATCTATCATCCCCGCAAGAGTGAGAGACAGAGGAGGTGTCATCTTCACATGGGACCATTCCTATGAGGCTGTTTTGTTTAAATCAAGTGTATCAAGTGATTACTCCCCTGACAAACCATCCAGTCTGCATCTGATGACTCAAAAGACTTGATTTAAAGGATAAAATGAAAAGAACACTTATATGTGATGAAACCAAGTCAATTTTAAATCAGAAACTTAAAAAAATAGACCCCAGTGCAATTCGCTGTTTACTCTTCTCTTCGACCTTCGTTTACATTCCAGGATAGAAATTCAGCTTTACTCTCCACCCTAAACACCAACATTTGGGATGACCACAGGGCAGTACACAGGTTTCTATCCTTTCCATTTCAATTTAGAGCATTGGTTATAAACTCACCCTTATGCCTCAGAATTAGGGGATGTAGCTTTCCTCGAGGATAAAGTCTTGCTGTAAAAATGATCACATAGGGGGAGAACCAGAGACCGGCCCCAGGGATCCAGCCACGGCCATGGCGGAACCCGGGAGCCTGCACAAAGAAGCAATTCACCCAGCCTCTTGGTAAGCACCTTCCTCCAGTGTGAGCCAGGAGGAGACCCAGGAATGTCTCTTGAGCCTACCGGTGTGCAAGCTTGGAATCAATCATCCCAAACACTCCTACCCCCAGCCCCATTAGCAACTGAGGACAGAGGTCTGAGCATCTCTTGATCTCTTGGCAGGATGACTGTGTGCAATATAGCAAATATGGGGGGTCTCCTCTATCTTCTTTATGAGAGCAAGTGTTGTTTCCAGTTTTGTTTTCATTATGATTAATTGCTTTATTCAACATTCTCTTTCAATTGAATTTATAATGTTCTGTCTTTGGTTTGATTTTGCTATACTTAATTGACTAGACAACTATTGTGAAGATAATGAGATGTACCATAGTATATCATTACTGTTAGCCCAGTAACCTGCTGTGATGTTCTGTGCCAAATTCACTGCACTGTCTCAACTGGCTTTGTTCTGTCTTGTTCTGTTGTATTTCTACTACCTTCAAAATAAAAAAAAAAAACAGAATTATATAAGGTGATTAAAAAGGAAATAACAACAAAACAGATCAGTAAGGTACTGAGCAAGCAGAAACATGATATAACTAAACAGATAATGGACTTTAAAAGCAAAAGGAGGAAAAGAAAGTGCTCTAAAGGATATAGCTGCATGTATGTTTAAGTGTGTAGGATTGATAACTGTATTACTAAGTTTTTGTTGGATCATTGAACAGAACTGTTTGCAGCCTCACTGTTTGAATGTCTACTTTGTATGCTTTAATTTTGTAACATGAACAACTATTTCTAAGAGGACAATATGTAATTTATCAACTAGTGATTTCTTACTTTTTTTGGAAATTCTGTATTATTTCCACCCTTTTTTCTGTTTTGCTTTTTTTCTCTTTAAATAAAATTTTTAAAAATGATCACATAAGCAGAAGTGTGTTGATGTTTGTATCCCTGGAAACCAACTGCAGTATTGATTCGCTCCCAGGTTCTGGCACACGGATCCCTCACAGCTGGGAAACAGCAGCTAGCCAAAGATCAGGACAGTCCACACGTTAACATGCTGTGCTCACCAAGAGAGCACCTACTGTATTCCACCTTTAAAGTAAAACACGCATCATGGAACCCAAGGCAATGCGCATTTTAAATACATATCCTCTGCAGAAAAACACGATTTTCACTAAACCTCCAGACAGACTCATACTATTGCCAACTCCCCTTGGGTGGACACTGCAACTGTCCATTACAAAAATGAAACTGTCGATTACAAAAATGAAAAGGAGAATCCTGTTATAGCCTGGCCTGGTCACCTCTGGGCACTCATTTTTTTGCTCCCTCTTCCAATGACCTAATGAAGAGAATAGAAGTAAAGGTAGTATTTCCTTTACTAATGGAAATCAGAGTTACGTGAGTACACACTTTATACCATCTCCTCAAAACCTGTATTCAGAATTCTCTTATTGGGTGTCACTAGTCTCCTTCTTGATTTTCAATGCTGTCACAATTACACACGTGCACAAACTCACACAAACTGTATACACAAGTTCAGGGGAGCTCAGAGGTCCGAAGCACACATTCAATTCTGTTTAAATCAATGCACACACAGGTGCTCGGCTTGCCAAGCTGTTTGCTTTTGGCAGCAGGTAGAGAAGGCATGAGTTACGTGTACCTCTGAGCTTTCAACTCTGCCTCATCACAAACCAATGACAAAGGAGGCACAGGGGATGACCACCTTCCTTACAGTGAAAAATGCATGTTCAGAATGAAACTGTGGAGTCCCTGGCCCCAGTGCCAGCAAGCCACCACGCTGAAGGAAACCAAATCCCTCTGCTGACTCTAGCTCTTCCATTCAGAGTGGGCTCCTGCTGCCATTAATACCCAGGACCGAGCCCCTAGAGAAGCACCACACCCTCCACTATCTTCAGCAAAGCTATTTTCTGTGACACAGAGGTTTAAGGAAGAAAAACTGACCAGTAGCTCAAAATTACCCAGACTCAAACCATCAGGTTCGGCCATCGTATGTGTTGCTGTAGGATTGCAAGAGTGTGCGTCTATATGCATGTGTATGCTCAGTTTTGCTCCTCTTTTTCTAACCAGTGACCAGAAGAATAGTAACTAAATAAGCTTTTCAAAAAATAATTACAACTGAAAATACGCTTTTCCTTGACTGAGTAGAAACAGCATCAAATTCCAAAGCCACTGCTGAAACTGTAATTGTTGGACTTTGTTTTCTGTTTGAGAATTCGTTATAGCACAGTGCCATTAAGCATGCAAGAAGAGGGTTAAGAAGTAACAGGAGATGAAAGCATATTTTAAAATGTGTCCTAGGAAGGCAGAGTGATGCGCAGTTTCCCGCTGCCCTGGCCAGCCCCGTCCCCTCCTGTCCTGCCCTGTGCTGCGCCCTCGCTGGGGTCTGCCCTCCGCTTCCACTCATATCCTCCCTAAAAAACCACTTTGTGATTCAGTCTGGCACCTTCGGCTGCATCTGCTTGACACGTGCAAAGCTTCTCCAGCAGCGTTCAGTCCTCCCTGGGAGAGAAGCACCCTCTGCCAGGTTGGTCTTGGAGGAGGCAGGCTGGCATGGTGACATGTTCTGTGCCCAGTCACACCTGAAACTGACATGGAGCCAAAGGAACCCTGTGGTGACATCTTGACCCTGGCAGGGCATCTACTGTCCAGCACACAGGAGCGAGGAGGGTGTGCACCCCACAGCAGGGCCGCTGGCTGTTTCTGCCAGGCCCACGTCAGCCCACACACAGCCAGAGGCTAGAGCTGCGGCACTGAGTCACACGCACGGCTTCTCTTCATTCCTGCTTCCCTCTCCACAAGCTCCAACTGTCCCCTTTAGCTTGTCTTAAAAGAAATGTGAGGCATGAGCCGGGTCTCCTCCATCTTGCTGATTAGATCAGACATGTAAATAAACACGTCCGCTTGGCCAGGGCACTGGCAAAACCTTAAATAGTAGCTTTGCCTACCAGACGCCCCTGAGCCCTGCTGAGGGATTGTTACAACGAAGGCTTCTCATGACAGGGCAGCTCCCTCAGAGCTGAGCAACCCGGCACAGCACAGGGACGCTGCTCCACATACCCTCCTGGCACAGCTACGGACATGCTGCTGCTTCGCCGCAGAAGGCAGGAAATTGCATGTAACAGTCCGGCAACATCATGGTCTCCAAACAGGGCACCATGGAGAAAATCACAGTCCTCTGAGATAACCGTCACTCTAAAGCAGATACAGTTCTTTACAAAAGACTCTGCCTTCTGAACCAGAGAGTTCAAATTGTCGTCATGAATCTCTCTGCTCCCAATTTTTTCTGTCCTTGTTCATAAAACTGGATGTCAATAACAGGGTACATTTTTTATTTGTGAAATAATTTCTTAAAGATTATCTAGTTTATCACTCCAGAAAAGACTGAACCATCTTCACAACTGCATTTCTTACAGGGAATTTTAGCAGCCTCTGTTTATTTCTCATGCTTTTCAAAACGACACCCTAATCTACCCGTCAGTAACACCAGTGCAATCTGCATTTATCTAATACAGCTTGTTCCTTCCCCAAACATTTTAAAAACCCTGCAGTCCTGCTTCTCTGCTTTCATGGGACCACAGGGCTGCTCCTCTGTTCCACGCCGAGCCCCAGGTCAGCCAGCGAGGCACCAAGCCAGGCGGCTCTCACCTCCCCCAGCTCTTCTGGCACAGGAGTCACCCCTTTAAATACCTGGTCCCTGACAGGCAGATAAGAAAACAAAACTCCCCAGCCAGTTTCCCAAGCCAGTCCACACCAGCAGTCCCCTTCACGGGAGGCTGAGTCAGACCACTTGTTTGCTCTCTCTGCAGTGTTACAACCTTCAGACGGTGCACACGCTGTTCCCGCTGACTGCTCAGCCCTACCCTGTCCATCTGGCAAGGCCCAGCATGCTCCGGGGTGAGGCTATGCTGGTGACAAACAGCACTGTTTACTCTCCCTCCTCAGTGCAGCCAGCAGATTCGGTACTCATTCCTTACTGCTAGGAAAGCCCGAATGCCGGAGCGATGCTCCACGTCTGCACCCACATCCTTCTCCCCTGCCTCCCCTCTCCCCACAAGCAGCCTCTCCTGAAGACCCCAGGCTGGCTTCTTCTGTTACTCTTGCCTGTAAGGGCCAAGCTTACTTGTCACCTTCATTGACTGGTAGCCACCTCAGGAATTACTGAAACACACTTCAGGTGTGGCTAGGTGGGTCCTGGAGGGGTGGCCTTGGGGCCTAGGTCCAGTCCCTCACCCCTTCCTCTCTCGTGCTACTCCTGGAGCTTCTTCTTGGCTCCCACAAGCTAAGTAGCTTGGCTCCCCCATGCCCTTCCACCATGATTTCCTGCCTTGCAACAGTGGACCATGGACTGGATTCCCTGAAGCCAAGAGCAAAAACAAGAAAAAAAAGGTTCTTCCTCATATAAAAGTCCTTTCTCGTATAAGTTGCAGGCATTGGAGATTTGGTCCAGCAACCAAAAGCTGACTAATACAGTTTCTGTGCTCTTATCTTCTCCTCCTTTAGGTAAAATCTCATTTGCTGGTATTTGTACCATTTCTGTATCTGGGAGCCTTCAGTTGTGATCACGGCAAGCCTGACAGCCTCACTCACAGTTACATTCCAATGCTGGGGACAGTGTCTGGAATCTGTTGTTTCTCAAAAGTCTAAAACCATCAGATGGAAAAACAAATGCACTATAAACTTCACGAGAGCTGCAGCAATTATTTCATTTAAGTTTCTATCCCCAGCCTATAGAAGTCAATGAAATTCAACAATTTTTGGAATCAAACATTAACTCAATAAATTATATGCTCTTTCTTCATTTACACTCTAGGAATTTAGTCAGCTTACAACATGCTTGATTATCATGGAAACTGTATCACCTAGTTTCTTAAAATGTATGAGGATCACAGGCAGGGAAGGATAAAGCATTAAAAATCAAGAGCTTTAAATAAGATTTCTTTTTAACTATGAATGTCTTAGAAATATTGCACCAGCCATAAAAATCCTGCTCTGATGAATGTCCAACAGCCAAACAAAAGCCAATCCATATTCAGTCATGTTCGTTATCAGGCATAGAAAAATTAAATCATAGGTAGTTTAAGTCTTTAGTTTTGCTTTGTATTTTCTTCTTGTACTCGCATATTTTAAAAAATAATCAGTTAGTCACAGTCAACAGTTACGTGCAGAGACCATATTAGGCAGTATGGAGAAATGCAAAAGAAACAGATGGCCCGTGTAATATACATAATAAAATCTCCCGCTCTGCTGTCTTCTTGGTTATGATGGAGTCAGTCTGTGATGCTTTGGATTCTTTTGCATAGGTGTGAATTTTCCCCTCTCCAATGAGCTTGGTGACCCTCGGCAGTAGGTACTTGACTTTTAGTGGACTCCTTTTGGTCACCACCAGTACTTTACCACATCAATCGATACATTCACTGATGAAATGTTTATTGAGTGCCTGCTGTATGCTAGCTCCTCTGCAGGCCTCGAGCGGAGGACAGATAAAGCCACAGCCTCCAAGCAGAGCTGCGGTGCATGTGTATGTGCGGATGGGGATGCAGTAAAGATGAAACAGTAAAAACAAGCATGAGAAGCTGCAGTGAGAGGGCTTCAGGCACCGCTACAGCAAGGCCAGGGGCTGGAAACCAACGAGGGTGGGTGCCATGGCTTTTTAGATGAATTGATCGGGAGCATTTAAGTACAAACATGAGTGGACTGAGGAAAGTTTGTTAGACCTAGGAGGAATGTTTGAGCCACAGAAACACACGTGCAGGGGTGGCAAAGAGCCCGTGAATGTGAAGAACCCCAGAAGCACAGGGTGGTTAGAGGGGCAGGTGGGTGGAAGCCAGGGTTGGAAGGAAGGACTCTGCCTCCTGAGCAGCTGCCACAGGTCCGGTGCTGCCTTCTCTCAAAGCTCCTGCTGTGAGGGCTGAGTTTCTAGCATGGTGCTCTAAGGAAGCAGATGAATCTTGAGAGCAGGCATCGTGGAAATTCTGGTCTATGGTGCTGAGGCTAGAAAATAGGAGAGGAGACCCAGCCATCCTCTTCCTCTTTTCACATCTTGTCAGTGAAGTGAATGGCTTCGTCACCCACGTCACCATGGTGTGCAGCCTCCGCAGAGGCCCCAAACAAGAGCCAGGTGATTGTGAACCAGAGCCTCCAAATCTGGGAGCCAGAGTGAACCTTCTTGTTTCATAAACTGAATATGTTGGGTGTCTGTTACAGCAACAGAAAGGTGGCAAACACAGCTTTTTTAAATTTTACATTCTTGTAATGAAAAGCTTAAGGAAATTTTGAGCAAGGCAGTGTCATAATCTGATTTGTATTTAAAGACTATTGTGCCTGCCACTCTGTGATGAATAAGATGGTGTCACAGAGACAGAAGCTGGGAGGCCATTTGGGAAGTACTACAGCAGGCCAGGCAGAAGGTGCAGCACCTGGACCAGGTGGTGACTGCAGGTGGTAAGAGGTGGCCAGATTTGGAACCTAATTTGCAGCTACAGCCAGAAGATGGGACATGCTAATGGTTTTCATGCGGCTCATGGGAAAATAATCATCAAAGATGATTCCTAGGTTATGGCTTTGAAAAGGGATGAATAGTGATGTAGTTATAAGGCATGAAAGACTGGGGCAAGCCTAAACAGGGTTCTCAGGAGCAGATGCTCTATAGATGCCAATTTCATAACTGAAAAACAGAAACAAGTGTGGATTAATACCACTGCAAGGTCTTTGTATAAGCGATAATAAGACTGTAGCCTCAAATCTCAGTTCTGTAGCTATTTGGGAATTAGCAACAGTAATAAGCAAGAAGCAGAAAAAATATGTCAAGATAAATCACCTTTAGAAAGTATAATTGAAACATATTTCAGACAATAATAGGGCTTTAGCTTCAAATTTCACAAAGTCTGAGAGCTCCTCTGTTAATTAAAATTGGTTTGAAGTTATTTGTTGGGTGATTAGTAATGGTTTTTATCTATTTCTCTCTCATTTCTTTAGCAGTGGTCACTACTATTTGGCATTAGAAAGACTATCCTACTTCTGTATGTACTCATGATTTCAGCAAAGTTAAAACTGACAAGCTAAATCACCCTAATTAATTGTCATAATAGTAATTAGCTGAGAACGTCAACCTGACCTGCATGCAGCATTCGGAAAAGATAAAGATTGCTTTCTACGATATCTTAATAATGTAAATACCCACTCCATCAAGGCCTGTTTTGAAATTCTTCTCCAAGAGTGATCGGCAAGCGGCAGCCCCTTGATTGGTGAGGTTTGATGAATTTGTCCTTTCTCACAGCACACGGCCCATTGGACGCAGGTTAAATTTGGTTCACTTTTCAAGATAAAGCAGTCTGGGCTTCTGCTTTCTTTTTATCTCTTCTCCTTTCATCACAATATAAAATATTGCATCTCAGCCAAGGGCCTTAATCTATCTTTCTTGATGCTCTACCTGCTTTAATTCAAGACTTTAGACATTTAATACAGCATTTCTCTTGGTGATGTGGTAAAAATCCAAAAAATTAGATACTGGGACAAGAAACATCATTCTATTTGTAAAGAATTTTTGAGAACAGGAAATAGAAGGAGTTTTCTTTTTCAGTTTATCAACTAAGATTTGAAAGCTTTCCATTACACTGTTCAGTGAAACCTAAAAATAGCTTATAATTAGTAAGAGGTACAAGGATCTTGTGAAGATTTAGGGAACAGGTTCCTATGGGAGAAGGAATTTTTACTCGCCAATCCTAATACCAAATGCAGTTCCACACAGAAGGCAGTTATAAATCACATGCTAACCTAAAAGCTAGGAAGCCATTTTTCTTTCCCTTGGAACAAAAACCAAGTTAATGCTCTATTCAAGAAAATACCTCTGCTGAAAGTGAGTAGCTTCAGTGAGACCACTTCACAAGGTCTGCCGACTGGGACCTGCCAGTTCCTCCAGGTCACTTGTTCCATGGCATGCACGTGTTTCCACTGTATTTCCCACGGAGTCTGTCTCCCTGTGTGCGTGCCTAGCTGACCATTTGTGTGTACCTTTCACGCTCACCTATACGAGCTATGCAAGGTTTTGTTTGTACTGGTTAGAAGTCCTGTCATTTGTTTATACTCTTTGCCTATCAAACCAGCCTTTCTGTTCTGCTGGGATTGACTCATCACTGTAGAAAGTCCCCTTTCATGGGGTCTTTTCAAAACATCTCTAACTTGGCTCTGTTCTAAAGCATCTCCTCATTCTTCATCAAAACACGGCACATTTGCCTAAAAATATACATAGTGCAAAGCCATTGTTCTTAACATCAAGTTTTGTGGCCTGAATATCATTTCCTATTTCATTGAATGAGCCAACAATATTTTTGCTTTGCCCACAAATTCTAGAAAGCAGACTTCCCACTCACTCTGTTGTGTCAGGCAAGTCCAATCAGGGCCGTGTGCAGACTTTTCCAGATTAAAGGCTGGCGCCTGGCTCTGCACTCCCCAAAGCAATGGGCGCATGGGCAGAGCTCTCCCAGGCCCTTCCTGCCATGGACGACTGGGTCCTGAGAGCAGCACACCGCCAGCCAGGGAAGAGACACGGGGCCCCCTCTGGGGTGCTTGTCCCTGGGGGCGGCTCTAAAGGGCAGGGCATGCTGCGAGATGTGGGAGGGAGGACCCAGCAAGCGCAAACAACCAAGCATGTGTCCTACCAAACATGAGAGATGACATAGGAGGAGACTCCACGCTGCTGTCCTGTCCCTGCAGAAGTCCAGGAGCATCTGCAGTCCTCAGGGGCAAATCCAGGATTATTATTTTTTATGCTATCAGTTAGTCATATGCTTCTGGCTTTTTATTTTTTTATATATTTCCTGTTTTGTACTATTGATCTGGGGATCACGACTTTGCATTTCTCTTCTCCAGTGTCCTGGATACTACAGAGTCCATGAAGTGAATTTGCTGTGCTATATCTAAGAATAATTCAGTGTCCTCTTTTCAACCCTACCCATGATGCTGGGGACCAAGAATGGCTGCACTGTGTAACTGCCCTGCACAGGGACAGTCACTTCTGGACGGGGAGCGCCAGGATGGTCACTTCCAGAGGAGCATGGAGAGACAGTCACCTCTGGACAGGCCCATGAGGACAGTTACTTCCAGACAGGCCTATTGGGATGGTCACTTCTGGACAGGGCCCATAGGGATGGTCACTTCCAGACACTTCTGGGCAAGGCCCACTGGGATGGTCACTTCACAAGAGGGACTGGCTGAAGTTGGTGCTGGGGTGACTGAGTGACAACTGTGTACACACCTTCCAATTCACCCTGCTCCCAAGAATATTAAATTTGGATTTGGGCAAACATCACATTTTTTGTTTTAATCTTATATTTTATATAAGAATAATTTGCCACTTTCCTGTGGTAATCAATTTCAGACATTCTATGATGACATTCTTTCAAACTGTGCCACTGAAGTTCTTTTTATTTTGTTTTGCTTTTAATTTTTGTTCTTTTACGTTTTATAATTCAGCTTTAACTTGAAATTTTAATTCAAACTCTCTCTGCTGTTGGAGTGTATCTTCCCTAATTAAAAACTTTAGAGGAATATAGAGTACTTTACTTTATGTCACAGTGTGTATCTGAAGATATCTGTTGTTTGTGTTCAGAGATTAAATATTTTAAGCAAGTATAAAATTGATTCAAATATATTACTGAGAAACTAAGATATGCATATTAGTTATGTACTATATATAAAGAGTAATGATGAATCACTGATACATCATTTAATAGATATTTTTCACCAAAACAGAAATGTCATTATTAAATGCACTTTTATGTTCTATAAGAAAGACTGCCGATTAAACTAAATTTTGTAACATAAATCCCAACTAAATTGTGGGAAAAGACGTGTTTCAAAATTAAAATCTGATGTACGTGTGTAGGTGCATAGGTGAGTATGAACACTGTTTCATGTATGTCAAACACCGTGTATCATGGGTAGTCAGTACTTCTCCCTAATACTCAACATGTACTTACATCTGTTACCAGGAACGTATGGTAACAGAGGATTAGGAAGAGAAAAAAATGATTGAGTAGTAGAAAAATCATAGAATTAACATTTATAGGAAATTGTCCTTTGTATAGATCTTTATAACAAGCAAAATACTAGTTAAAATGGACAAAAAAGAGAAAAGCTGATAATACAATATTGTACATCAGGCAGAGATTAATGAAAACAATTTGAAAATACAAATAATACTGTGAACAAAATTGAACTGGAACATATTTTATAACTAACTGAAGCATGAATAGGCTCAAAAACGCAGAATGGAGAGCACCATCCAGGAAGTGTCACCTCTGCCACTCATCAATTCCCAGCTCAGAGGTCCTAGACAAAGCACAACGATGATTTTCTTCAAATGTTCCACAAAGGAGTCATCACTTAAACTCACCCCAACCATGCTGGAGCCTGCAGAAAGAAGTGAATGGCAGCCCAGCACCCCCTCTCAGGGGCAGCTTTTCTCCAGTGCCAGGCCCTGGAAAACTCGGAAGGTGGCTTCCAAGCGACCGAGGAAGGTCTTCCTGTAAGAATTATGCAGGGGAACTTTTTAAAAGTCAGCTTCTCATAGTAGTAGAGAAGTTTGTCTAAAGAGCTAGCAATGGCCATATTTTCAGGTATGATGTACCCAAAATTAAGACGCCCTGTGCCTGTTTGTGTCCATATATGCAGCTATCCACCTTAGAGTGAATACGGAATATAGTGAATCAAAATTCGAGGTCAGATATCAAATAATGAAATCCTGCTATAAAGATTAATATTCTTTCTATTTATTCCAAGAATATATGTTATATAGAGAAGAATTTAATAATCACATTAATATTATAAATAGGACAAATAAGGGAAGATTAAATTTTAATGCATTGTAAGAAGACAGCAGACAAACTCTGACAGCCATTCCTGAGGGAATCTCTTAAGAACATGTGTTAAAATATTTACACTGACAAAATCACTAACAACCTTTGCATTCAGCCTCACCCTGGAATGTTGCATGCATATTAATTAAAGTCAAATGATTGTCTCAATGCCAAAGATAATAATTATGTTATCTACAGATAATGCAAAAATAATTTACTCTGAGTCAGAAAGCCAAGGCTATTAAGAAAATTAAATATAACAAAATATGCTACAATACAAGAAAAATGTAAATGCCTATCTACCTACACTGTATAAACAGGTGGTTTGAGAAATTATTAGAAATAGAAAGTGAACTCATTAAACTGGACAAGTAAGACAATGAATATATCTTCAAAATTAGATGATTTTAAGCAAAAATATTTCACAAACAATAGAAACAAAATGTACAAAAGAATGTAGAATTGACTTTCCAGGAGCTAGGAGGTTTTGTTTGTAAGTGAATATATAGGAAAATGAATATATAGGAAGCATACATATTGAGGAAGAGAATAAAACAACTCCTAAACTAAATGATAGATTTATTTTCCTTTCAGTCAGAATGCTGATATTTTTTTCAAGGAACTATTAAAGATTATCTTAAAGTTCTCTGGGTGTCTAGAAAAATTCTTTAGAAGGAGAATCATGATGGAGGACTGATAAATTCCAAATTCTAAGATGTCATCTAAATTCATCATAATTAAGAAAGCATGATGCCTTCAAAATAGAGAATAGCACAAATGTATAAAAATTTAGTCCTAGATAAAAATGATTTTCCAAGTTGACACAGGAAAATAAATCAATAATAGATGAAGCTAAGAAAACTGGCAAGCAATCTGAAAGACGTTAAAAAGATTCTTGTGCTTTGCTCCTTCATTGCAATGCCAACTTTTATGTCCACTGCCTCTTCTGAGTCCTGAAATCCACGAACCCATGTGCTAGTAGAACTGTTATTCTGAACAACTTCCCAGTGCAGCCCTTGTGTTATTTAGGGTTCTTTAAGGGAACAGAATCAATAGGAAATGCGTATACTTATGTGAAGGGGCCTATTAGGTAGGCTTTCAGGATTAGTGGTGAGAGAGACTATCACGGCGGTGCCTGGGTCACAGATGGAAGAATCCACCATGGCCACCTGTGCCCTGGAGAACCAGAGAACCCAGGAGGACAGAACCCACAGAACCAGAGGTGTCAGGATGCAGCAACAGTCCAAGGTCAAAGCCCTGCACACTCACTGTCCAGTCTCTGGTGGGAGTCTGCATTGCAAGGCCAAAGAAACAGGACACCGATGTCCAAAGATAAGAAAGATGGGAGCAACACCACTTCTCCTCTTCCTCCTCCTCCTCCATCTCCTCCTCTTCTTCCTCTTCTTCTTCTTCTTCCTCCTC